>JBBPBX010056456.1:1796-18389 GCA_038048925.1 Garcialebias charrua
ACTCAGCAACATCATGGATGTTTTTTGTTTCTTTTTACACATTATCTGTAAATCTGTAATTTCATTTAATCTGTACCTCTTAATCTGGTTTTAGGGCCTGGATGGACAACCAGTGTACAACCCGGTGAGTTAAGTTGTGTTTTATATTTATTTTATTTAAACCGGATGCTTCTCAAACTTTACGAGCACAAAGGTACAGTCTCAACATTCATGTTAATTTTCTGACTTCTGAATTTTAATTAAGTTTATAATAATTAAGGCAACAAGTCGTAAGAAATTATACGTTTAAGAGTATAAAAAGCAGAAAGCGTAGTTTGTTGAAACGATAGGGGTGAGATCGGTTCATACACATACATGTGGTGGTGGCCATCTTGGATTTTGACTTGGCATTACATTTTTCAGAGTGACCTTTGTCTCGATGCAGCCTTGCACCAGAATGGTTCGTTTAACTTCACGTTCCCAGTCCCACCCCATGCTGCTCCCCTCGTCGTTCCACCACGGGACTGGACTAGTTGCATTTATCTCGGGGTCCTGATTCCAACTTTTGGAACCACTGATTCAGATTCTCAATGTGGGGAGAAAAAAACACGTGAATTCACGTTTTTCCACATGTGATATAAACATGTTGCCAATGTCCCAGAACACGCATCCCATGTTCAGAATAATAATCTGTTCACCGGGTGCTCAACATGTTGCACGTGGTAAATATTGCTCTGTGCATGTAGGATGATCTTGTAATTTGAGAGTGATTTGGAGCTCAGAGTATTTGTTGGGGACGACTCTCGGCTACTACCACACATCAGCTCAACATCTGTAAGTTTTAACTTATTTATTTATTTAGCATGAATTCACAACAAAAGTCATCTCAGGACATCAAAACTTGTTTTATTAAACAGCAATCAGCAAAAAAAAAAAAAAAAACGAGTTAAAGCCAAATCAGTGTGGCTAAGGTTCTTTAGCTGTGACGCCATCTTTTTTTTATTTTATTTTTTTAAACTTTATTCATTTTCAGTTAAAATTGAATAATTATTAAAACAAAACAAAAAAACAATTTACAAAGAAAATGAAAGGCAGCAGAAAGAAGAAAAAAATCTTATAACATCTGCTCCTTTAAAAAAAAAAAGAAAATACTTATGAAATAAAATACATTCAAACATAAATAGTCCATAACAAGCCAAAAACCGACTCTGTGCCAAGAACAACCAATTTCAATAAGAATATGCTAAACAATTTCATATTTTTTCAATAAACTACTTTTTACCATTTTCTTAAACAAAAACATTGAGGAAGCTTTTTTACAATTATTATCCAAAACATTCCACAGTTTTATTCCTTGAACTGATGTGCATCGTTCCTTTGAATTTGTTTGAATTTTTGGTTTCACAAACATTTCTAGTCCTTTTAATTTGTAGTTACTGACTCTCTTAATGAAATAAGATTGAATATTTCGAGGTAAAGAATTTGTATGAGCTCTGTACATAACCTGAAAAATTGCATAGTGAACTAGTTCATAAAACTTTAATAAATCTTGAATCAGGTGAACTAATCGTATCTGTCCTAACAGACAGGAAGTTGACCTAACATCACTTCTGTTTGATCTTCTTCTTCAAGTTGATTTATTTATTCACCAAGACAGACATAAAGAATGCAACGTAACCAGATCCATTGTTGTGTTCCTGAAGTGTTTGACTCCGGTGAATTTCAAATTAATCTGACGAACCACGGGACACACAGCCTGTCGTGCTGCACACAGAAAACATGTCAGTGACTGATCTGGTGTGGGAGGGAAGGGGTGGGGGTCGAGGTTCGTTCCCTGTTTTGTCTTTTTCTTTTTGTTGTTTTATGTTCAAAGAAAAATAAATAAATAAAAAGACAGATTTTTTTAAATCTGACAAACCAGAACAAAAGGAGTCAGATCCAGACTGGTCTGACATCCCAACTCTTAAGAGTACAGTATGTCTACCCATCCCGGTGGCAGAGTTTTGTTTTAGTTTAGTTTGTTTATTTGACATATTCAGGTCAACACAAGGTCAACAATGCAATGAGATGCTCAGGATGAGAAGAACCGTCCCGCGTCAAGCTCCCCCCTTCCTCCCTCCCTCCTGTAAGTTTCGTTTCGGTACCGTATTTTCTAGTGTAAAGGCGCATAAATAATAATAATAATAATGTCCATTTTTGTCATCTGTGTATGTTTCCCATACACAGATGAAATTCATCTCTGCATTTAACCCAACCACCACCAGGTGGTGCAGTGAGCAGCCATAGAAAGCGCCCGGGGAGCTGGAGAATTAGGTGTGCACTCATAGACACCCCAAGGTGTGTAGTGGCCGGGGTTCGAACCCGGGTCCTTCGGGTCCCAAGTCGGAAGCCCTGCCACTACACCATCCGCGTAACTCGAACAATGCTTTTCAATGGGAGGGCGTAACCGCGAAACGTCGTAACCCGAGGACTACCTGTACAGCAAACAACGTGGTGGAATAAAACGGTGCACGTAGGATGAATCAGTACAAACAAGTACCTCCCAGGCAGTAACACTGATTAAATACACGAGTTACACACAGGTTGGGTGACAGACCACAGCACAGGCCGGGAGCAACACTGACATGAACTGAACCACGATGGAAAAGCAGCGACACACGTGAGGCAGCCATGTCGTGCAGCAGCAACAAACATGTTGTCACAGATGTGTCACAGTTGGGGGTGGACGGCTCCAGCCACGTTTCTGTAACGGCAAAGACACACGGCTCCTCGTGTCCCGCTCGCGATAAGTCCATGCGTGCGGGTCATCCAGTCTCCCTCAGAGTGAACCCCTGGGGGAGAGTGGGTGTGCTGCGTCTCTGGCTGCTGCACGAAACACTGACGCCCTTCTCTCTCTGTGTTTTCCTCTTACGACACCCCTGTAGTTACATGTTTGATGTTTGAAGTAAAAAGTTTTGATTTGTGTGTTTTTAAGCCTGTGCCGTACCGCAACACGATCCCAGGAGGGATGTACCCCAAGAGAACCATCGTCATCAGAGGCATGGTTCCTTACGGAGCCACCAGGTGCGTGTTGGTCGGTGCGAGCGCTGCCGCCGCTGCGTCCAACGAGAACTAACACGCCTTGAGTTGCAGAATGGGGATCAACTTGGTGGTGAGCCGGACCCGAGACATCGCCTTCCACATGAACCCGAGAGTGAAGGAAGGCGTGGTGGTGAGGAACAACAGGACTGGAGAGACATGGGGCGCTGAGGACCGAGAGCTCTGCGTGAACCCCTTCACGGAGGGACAGTACTTTGATGTAGGAAACTTCCCACACGTTTATCTTATATTTTAATACTTCATCCACAACGATACAGGTAGTCCCCGACTTACGAGCGCTCTAACTTACGAGGATCCAGACTTACGAGCTGGCAAATTTTTGGAAAAAACGCAAAAAATACTGAGTTTTTCTGTGTTTTTTCACCACAGTTCGTTAGCTAAACATGTGGACACACGTTTCCGATCATTTTTATGCACTCATAAGCAGTTTTTCGATGAAAAACGAGTGTTTGTAGTCGCGCTAGCAAAACCGTTCCAACTTACGAGCGAAATTCCGGACTTACGAGACACGTGGCGGCCGTTCCAAATTACGAGATTTCCGTGTTACGAGCGCCTCGTTGTAACGGAACTCGCTCGTAAGTCGGGGACTACCTGTACTTAGTACAGCCGGTGGTGGGCAGCAGGTAAATACAAGGTGCATAACCAGTACGTATCCAACTGGTATGTAGCAATAACACTCCTAGTACTTGCCTACTATGTATCAAGTATCGGTGACATAGGGGTTTTATAACAAAGTAACCATGTATTTACCAGGTACAGCTGTTTAGTACCATGACCACAGCCTGTAAGTACCAAGTAACAGGTGTGTCACAGATACTTACTGTAGTTAACTGGTACATACCAGGAACTTACCAGGTACGCAGCCAATACATATGTACAGTATCTAGTAAATTATCTGGTATGTAGCAATAACACTCCTAGTACTTACCTATCAGGTATATAGATAACCAGGCTGTATTATGAATAAAAAGTACCCTGTAAGCACCTGGTATGTACCAGATAAGTAACAGGTACTCGACTCCTAAATACAAGGTCAGGTACTTGTTACAGACCTGGTACTTGTTACCCTGTTCTTGTATACCTGGTACTTAGTGGCCAAGTAGTAGGTAGGAAACTATATGTACCAGTAAATTACAAGGTACTGTATATAACCAGTATCTGAGTACTTGGTTAAGTAACAGGTATGCAGCTTGTGTGTACCTACTATGTACCAGGTACTTCTACAACAACCAGATTGTACTTTATTTACTGGTACTGTACTTACATGATACATGTAAGGGGGGAGTGGTGGTACAGAGGTTAGAGAAGGTGAGCCTGTGATCGGAAGGTCACCGGTTCAACTCCCCAAACTGACATCAACAAAAAAACGGTGGGTGGTAAAGGTGAAGCACCCACACCTGCCTCCACCCTCATTTGCCCCACTCTGGGCCCTTGAGCAAGGCCTTAACCCCCACCATCTGCTCCCACGGGCACCCTAGATGGCAGCCCTGCTCCACACAGAGGGCTGTGGTAGCTCGGTGGTTGCGTCAGGACGGACATCTGGTGTAAAAACAATCGTCAAGTCTTTGTGTGAGTTAGTTCTCTGTGGTGACGTAACATGTACCAGTTGAATAACAAATACTTGTTGGGTATGCACTATGTAGGTAGCTGGTGCATACCAGGAATTTATTAGGTATGTAACTGGGTTGTAGCTGTGTGTACCAGGTTAAGTACTGGTTATGTAACTCGTACTCAACCAGTCTGTCCGTCCGTGTTGATCTGATACGTTGTGCTTTGGTTTTCTCTGTGGCTGAGTTCATGGTTTGTGTTTCAGATGTCGATTTGTTGTGGGAACCAGAGCTTTAAGGTGTTCGTGAACGGGCAGCACCTGTTCGACTTCGCCCACCGAACGCCTTTCAGTGACATCGACAAGCTGGAGATCGAAGGCGACGTTCAAATCTCCTACATCCACTTTTGATTCCACACACAGCTGCACACCCACCTGCAGCTCATGCTAACCATGCTAGCACACATGCAGCTGATGCTGACCCACCTGCTGCTCATGCTAACACACCTGCAGCTGATGCTAACCATGCAAACACACCTGCAGCTGATGCTAACCCACCTGCAGCTCATGCTAATCATGCTAGCCCACCTGCAGCTGATGCTAACCCACCTGCTGCTCATGCTAACACACCTGCAGCTGATGCTAACCCACCTGCAGCTCATGCTAACCATGCAAACACACCTGCAGCTGATGCTAACCCACCTGCAGCTCATGCTAATCATGCTAGCCCACCTGCAACTGATGCTAACCCACCTGCAGATCATGCTAGCCCACCTGCAGCTGATGCTAACCCACCTGCAGATCATGCTAACCATGCTAACACACCTGCAGCTAACACTAACCATGCTAACCCACTTGCAGCTCATGCTAACACACCTGCAGCTAACATGCCAACCCACCTGCAGCTCATGCTAGCCCACCTGCAGCTGATGCTAACCCACCTGCAGCTCATGCTAACCCACCTGCAGCTCATGCTAACCTTGCTAACACACCTGCAGCTAACTCTAACCATGCTAACCCACTTGCAGCTCATGCTAACACACCTGCAGCTAACGCTAACCATGCTAACCCACCTGCAGCTCATCATGCTAGCCCACCTGCAGTTGATGCTAATTAATCATGCTAGCCCACCTGCAGCTCATGCTAACCCACCTGCAGCGCTCTGTGGCTCATAAACACGTAATTTAGACATTTGTCATAAATAAGAATAAAACTGTCTCAGAAAAGATGTTGAAATTTATTTATTTCATTTGTGAAAAATTTTGTAGAAACTGTATAAAAATGCTAACAGATGCTGGCTGGGGCCATAAAAAGACAAATTTCATTCCCTAAAAAAATACCATAAAACACCAGGAGGCGCAGTAAAAACAACATTCATGAAAAATACTGGGTCTTTGAAGGCACTTGGTAAAGAAATCCTCAGATTTCAGGCTGAGCGGCGTTAAATCATAAAACTTATTTAAATTTGTACTGAAAGGTGTAAAAAACATAAAAATCCTCACGACGTAAACAACCGTACCGACGGTTTCTCGTGTACGTACCTTTTGATGCTCACAAAGAAACGCAGCACTTTGTCTGCTCCCCAAACTCGGGTCAGTTCATTGAGGAGCAGCCGAAGCTCCGAGCCGTTCGGCTGCGTTTGGTTCGGCTGCCGTGCCGTCTCCTGATCTGGGATCAGATTTGATTTACAGCGCAGAACTTCGACAACACCCAGGACACGAGAAAGAACCACGATTTCACAACTTCAGATTATTTACAGACAAAACCTGCAGGACCTGCGTCGTTTCTGTCGGGCTGAACCGTTTGGATGAAGAACTGCAGCAGAATTTACAAAAAACACAATTCAAACAAAATAATGTAAAACATTAGTGCAAAGTTGTACAAAATCAAACCTCAGCATCTAAACTGTGGAGGAACACAGTGCTGGAGGTTCTGCTGGAGGTTCTGCTGGAGGTTCTGCTGGGTTTCACCACCTGTACCGGTTTTAGCTGAACCTTTATGGTGTCAGCAGAACCTTCAGACCCACACGAAGCCTCTGGTTTCTGAGTTCGGACACAGGAATATAAATCAGGAGGAGTTTGTGACTCAATCTGGATCAGAACGACGCTCCGAGGAGAACCCCGAGTGTTGTACCACGTTAGGAGCATTTTTATAAACTTTATGACTAAAAAAATGCTTCTGGTGCTTAAAAAAGTAAATATTTTACAACTCTGTCTTACAATGAATCTTAAAGTTGACGCTTCAAGATGAAATGAGGTTTATTTTCCGTCAGAAGCAGCAGATCGCGCCGTCGGCTCGGTTCTGTCTGTGGCGGCGTCTGAGCAGCTTTAAAAACAAGATTGTTGACAGAGTTCATTACAATTGTTGTTTTGTTGCTCAAAACACGGAGGTTCTGTTCACACCTGGCTCTGGGAACGGCCTCCGTGGGCGATGACGGGTGGTCCCAGGGTTGCCAGATAGACCAGGGTTGCCAGATAGAAAACGATGAAATGCAACAATCGTATTTTGACCCAAACCGACGTGTGTGAGCGTTCTCGACCACGAGGTGGGGGTCGGGGGTAAAATGAGGTGCGGTTAGGGAACATTTGCACAGGGAGGAGGAGTTTTGTGGATCTGGTGCGCTTAAGGTCCGGCTGGTCCGATCCGATGGCAGATTGAGTGTTCATATAAAATAAAAAGTTTTTGGGAGATAATGTAAATGTCAAAACTGTCGTATATTTGAGCTTTTTTAAAACTGTTCAAGGTGTATCGTATGAACCGTGGAGCTGTTGAATAAATGCAGTTATTAGAGTACATCTGGCAACCCTGCCTGGACTCCTTTATCTGCAGGTCTTTGTTAGTCTGAACCCGAGCCGAGCAGCAGAGGCTGGACGACTCGGGGTTAAAAACGCCTCCGCGGCTGACAGTTTAAGATAAACATTATTATTTTATACACGGGGGCGGCCGTGGCGTAGTGGTAATGGCAGTCGTCCCCCGATCGGAAGGTTGGCGGTTCGAATCCCGGTTCCCCACACCATGTGTCGTTGTGTCCTTGGGCAAGACACTTAACCCCGAGTTGCTCCCGGTAGGACTGGAAAGCACCTTGCATGGTAGTCTGCCGCTACCGGTGTATGAATGTGTGTAGCATTCAATGTGTGTAGCACTTTGAGATTTTCACTAATGAAAAGTGCGTTATAAATTGAATTCATTATTATTATTATTATTATTATTATTAACATCCATCTTCTAAAGAAACGACGTGATTTCTGCTAAAGGTTTAAATGAACACTTCAACAGAATCGGTCTCAGTAAACGTGCTTCTGGATCAGAGGACCACAGGATGAAGTTCGGGTCAGTCTATTCAAGGTTGATCCGTTGTGGACTCACAGTGGTCATTGTTGGCGTTACCGAGCTGTCAATCACAGAACATCAATCAGAGCAGAGCTGGGTTGATTTATTCTCACCTGAACAAACCCAGAGCTGAAATGCACAGCTGACGGGTCTTTACGGGTTTTACAGATGAAACCTTCAGCTTGATAATATCTGACTCCGCCCATGTCTCATTAGGAGAGTAAACAACAACAAACACCTGACTCAGATCGTTCTGTGTGTTGGTATTTTACAGAACCATCAGCAGACCTGACAGTGCCTCTGTGCGACGGGGCTCCACGTCCGAACGCTAAAATGTTTTGAGATTAAACTGCTGACAAATGTAGGGGACCGAATACATGTCCTTGGTGTCCCCCGCTTCTCACGGTGGCTGCTGGAGACACCCACCAGGTCCACTTGACACGGAAAGTTGAAGAAAAAGGGTGGATGGATTTGACTGCCAGGCGTGACCCGTCTCAGTCAGCTGTTCAGGGTCCGTCAGACCTTTAGAGGTCTCACTCAGAAATGTGCTCGTCGTGGCAAAGTTGAGTTTTAAAAAGAGCAACTTTTACTTCCTTTGTGCAAAAACATGTTTGGTGAGGCACAACGCTTCTTGCAGTCAGTAGCAACACTCTGCAGGACTCTTGGTCGTGTTCCTGGACTTGGACAGCGCATGTTGGCAGTGGTTTCTGTTAAGAGTTCATTGTTCACTGCCAGGGCGTTTTTCCCGAGCCATCCTGGTCGTCCAGCAGCTCGGAGGTCGGGTTGCAGTCGGGCGTGTCATGGCGGGACGGCTGCAGAGGCAGCGTGGCCGTGGAGGACGACACCGGCATGTCCAGACTCTCCAGGGACTCGCAGAGGGTCCGGCTGGTCTCGTGCTGCGGACAGAGGACGTAGCGGTTGGGCTGGTGGACCTCGGCCGTGGTCACGGACTCCAGTCCCTTCAGGAAGAGCGGCGACGGACCTCTGACGGGGTCGCGACCGCCCACGGCCCCAAGGTCCATGGGAGATTCGTCCATGTTGACGTAAAGGATCTCATCTGGGTCCTGGGAATCCGGCAGGTCCTCGAGGGCCTTTTCCAGCTCGTAGCACAGAGTCTCGAAGGACGGGCGGTCCTTGGGGCTCAGCAGCCAGCAGGAGAACATCAAGGAGTAGCTGCAGAGCACAGACAACGGGTCAGAGCGATGAACCCGACGTGTTCGTGTTTTGTGACGGAGACGACACTCACATGGAGTCCAGGCAGTCCGGAGGCTGCTTGAGACGGTTTCCTTGTCTCAGATAGTCGTAGATCTCACTGTTCTCCACCCCGGGGTACGGCGTCTGCCCCCGCGTGGCGATCTCCCACATGGTGACTCCAAACGACCACTAAGGACAGACAGGAGGACTGAACCTTACATTCATTTAGACTCTTGTTGAAACATCAGAGCTTCGTGGGGTCTGGACATCAAATGAGGACAAAATTAATTAACTAATTTTAAACGAATACAAACAACCAGGTCTCTAAAGTTTGTAGGAAAATATTTAGACATATTTAGCTTTCAGCTAACCTTTTGCTTCTTTGACTTCTAGCTGGACGTTTGTTACATTTATATACGGTTGAGCCATATTTAAGCTTTTGCTGCTTTTAGTCTTTTTTATTCATCTTTTTTGGTGGGAGCTAGCCTGGCCCTCGCCTTCCTGCACAGCTCCGCTCAATTCTCATTTCCCTTCACTTCACAGTCTGGGATTTCACCCACCCACAAGGATTTCTCCGGTAGATTTTTGTTCGGACCAATCAGAGAACAGAAGGGGTGGAGTTTTGGACCCTAACCCACGCCCCCACCAGTCCCAGCGCGCAGCGTCCTATAAAAGGGCTCTGCCAGCGCTCAGTCAGCGAGCAGCGGCATGTTCTCATTCAAAGCGATGCAGAACTGTTTTATATGTGACACAAATTTATTAATTTCCCCTTCTTAATCCCTTATCTGGAGTTTTCTTTTGTTTTTTTTCCCCCAAAAGTTAAGTAATCGCTCCCTCGTCCTCCTTCTCCTCCACCCTCCTGCTGAGTAAAATGAACACGGAAATGCCTCAGGTTGTCACGAGAATTAAACTCGGGTTTTATTGCTGACCGAGTCCCTGCAGATTTTCTGGTCTTTTGGTGAGCTGGACCAGCGATCCATGGTTTGATTTTATTGTATTAAAACGTTTTATAACATATAAACACAGAATTTGCGCAGCGAGAGAAAAGCTGCAGGACTCCTGGAGCAGGGGGCGGAGCAGCTGTCAGTCAAGTTCACCAGAGCACGGGGGGTGGCTCTGAGGGGAGGGAGCAGAATGCTTTCCCTGTTCAAAATATCCAATGGTTTTGTTCCTAAGCAGAGGCCACGCCTCCAGCAAGAAACGTTTTTCAATGGGAAAAGTCCAGACCCTAGTACGAAGCGAAGTGAAGGACAGGGTCTGGTTACAACCAGGCTAGGTGGGAGCGGGTTCTTCTGTTAATTAGCCAAACATTCTGGGTTTGGCTTGCTATTTGCTACTCTCAGCATTTTAGCTAATGATTAGCTATTTTTAGCACATGTTTTGTTCTTATTATGAAGACAAGACTGGTGTCTTTCTCGCGTTCAGCCCCTTGGTACACTGATGAGCTGCGCAAGATGAAGGCAACTGGCCGTGCTATTGAGAGACGTGTAAAATCATCTGGTCTCTCTGTGCATAAGCAGGCATATAAAGAACATCAGAAGGCGTACGCCTATTCTCTTAAAGAAGCACGCTCCAAATATTATTCTAACATCATCAACACCTGCCCTGGAAACTCTAAACAGCTCTTCTCCACAATAACTCGTCTGCTTAATCCCATTAAGCAAACTCTTGAGGACTCTGCTCAAAAATGCGAGCTGTTTCTTTCATCTTTTAAAACCAAAATTGACACTATCAGATCTCAGCTCCACAACCTCCCTGTTCTCAGTGTGCCATCTACCCGTCTGCATTCTGGGACCCTTAACAGCTTTGACGAAGTTGTTCAGAGTGAGGTGGAGGCCATCATCAAGAAAATGAAGCCTTCATCCTGCGCCCTGGATCCTTTCCCCTCGTCTCTCATAAAATCCAATCACTCTGCAATAGGCCCACTTATCACTCAAATAATAAATCAGTCTCTTCAATCTGGTCATGTTCCACTGCCTCTAAAAACTGCCATCATTAGGCCTCTTCTGAAAAAATCTAATTTGGATCCAGACATTTTTTCTAATTACCGCCCAATTTCACACCTCCCTTTTCTGTCTAAAGTGCTGGAAAAAGCTGTTGCTGCTCAGCTGCAGGATCACTTACAACAACACTCCCTGTATGAGAAGTTCCAGTCTGGATTCAGGGCAGCTCACAGTACTGAGACTGCACTGCTGAGGGTTACTAATGATGTCCTCTTGGCTGCTGACACTGGTTCTCCCTCCATCCTTGTCCTCCTTGACCTCACTGCAGCCTTCGACACTGTGGACCATAGTATCCTCCTCCACCGTCTTCATGTGGAGGTCGGTCTCTGTGACACCGTCCTGGACTGGTTTAAATCTTTCCTCTCCAATAGGCTGGAATGTGTTAGTCTTGGCAACGCCACGTCCCAGACAGTCTCTGTCTCCTGTGGTGTCCCTCAGGGGTCGGTTCTGGGGCCCCTGTTGTTTTCCCTTTACATGCTGCCTTTAGGTCAAATTATTAATCAGTTCAACATTTCTTTTCACTGTTATGCCGACGATACACAGCTTTACATCAGGACTGGAGCATCCTCATCTTCCACCTTGTCATCTCCATCTTCACTCACTGCCCTCTCTGCCTGCCTGGAGGCAATTAGGGCATGGATGAATCAGAACTTTCTTCAATTAAACTGCTCCAAGACCGAGGCCATACTGATTGGCACCCCTCACCAGGTACAGACATCTACTATAACAACACTTTCCTTTTCTGGACAAGACATCCCCCTCTCCACCTCTGTTACTAATCTTGGAATAAAAATGGACTCCAATCTTACATTTGAAAATCACATTAAGCTTCTGTTTAAAACTTGCTTCTTCCATCTTCGAAACATCTCTAGACTTCGCCCATCCCTAACTTTTTCCGATGCTGAGAAGCTCGTCCATGCTTTTGTCTCCTCCAGGCTCGACTACTGCAACTCCCTGTTTATTGGAATCCCTGGCAAAAACCTTCAGAAACTTCAATATATTCAAAACAGTGCAGCAAGGATCTTGTTGCGAGTTCGTAAATTTGAACATATTACGCCCATTCTTCATAACCTTCATTGGCTTCCTGTCGCCTACAGAATTCAGTACAAAACTGCTCTCATTACACATCAATGCTTACATGGAACTTCACCAGATTATCTGAAGGATATTCTTATTCCACACTCATCCACCCGGTCGCTGCGGTCACAGAACAGTAATCTCCTTCACATTCCGAGAACCAAATTAAGGACCATGGGAGACCGGGCTTTCAGTGTGGCTGCCCCCCGCCTGTGGAACTCTCTTCCTGACTGTCTGAGGGTCCCACAGTCTGTGGTTGACTTTAAGAGCGGCTTGAAGACCTTTCTTTTCAACCGAGCATACTCTGCCTCCTCATGATTCTACTTTTGATCTTAGTTGATACTGTTATTGATTTTACTTGTTTTATTACTTGTTTTATTGACATTTAATTTCTGTTGCACCTTGTAGCACTTTGAGATTTTCATTAATGAAAAGTGCGTTATAAATTGAATTCATTATTATTATTATTATTATTATTATTAGATTTTAGCACACCTTTAGCTACTTTGCACTTTTAGCCTTTTGTTATTTTAGCTTTAAGCTATCATTTTCATATGTTAAGTTTTTGATACTTTTAGCTAGGCTTCTACTAATTTTAGCTATCCTTTTCATGTTTTAACTAGCTATACTTTTGCTAGAATAAGCTAACCTTTTGCTAATTTGAGCTTTCAACTAACTTTTTTGCTGCTTTTATGTAGCTGTTTTGCTACTTTTAGCTAGAATGTTGCTCCGCTTATATTTTATTAGACCTGTTGCTACTTTTAGCCTCAAGTTAGCCTTTTGATACTTTTGGTAATGTGATGCTTTTAGCTAGGCTTCTACTAATTTTAGCTACCTTTTCCATATTTTAACTTTTAGCTAGACTTTTGCTAGAATAAGCTAACCTTTTGCTAATTTGAGCTTTCAACTGACTTTTTGCTGCTTTTATGTACCGGTAGCTGTTTTGCTACTTTTAGCTAGAATGTTGCTCCGATTATATTTTATTAGCCCTGTTGCTACTTTTAGCCTTTTGTTATTTTATCTTTAAGCTATCATTTTCACATTTTAAGTTTTTGATACTTTTAGCTAGGCTCCTACTAATTTTAGCTACCCTTTTCATAGTTTAACTTTAAGCTAGACTTTTGCTAGAATAAGCTAACCTTTTGCTAATTTGAGCTTTCAACTAACTTTTTGCTGCTTTTATGTAGCTGTTTTGCTACTTTTAGCTAGTACTGTATGTTGCTCCGTTTATATTTTATTAGAGCTGTTGCTACTTTTAGCTTCAAGTTAGCCTTTTGATACTTTTGGTAATGTGATGCTTTTAGTTAGATTTTAGCACACCTTTAGCTACTTTCCACTTTTAGCCTTTTGTTATTTTAGCTTTAAGCTATCATTTTCATATTTTAAGTTTTTGATACTTTTAGCTAGGCTTCTACTACTTTTAGCTTTTAGCTAACATTTTGTAGTGCTTGGCATTTAGCTAGTATTTTCCTTTATTTAGCTCCGTTTCAGTGTTTTCGCCGGTCGTTCAGCGTTCACTCGGGGTTTTGACTGCAAACGTAATTTCTGATTTAGGAATAAGCAGCAAAGAGTTCGGCTTCTAATCAGATGGAAAAATCTTCAAAGGAGCTAAATGCGAGCTGATCAGAACCTCACCACGTCGCTCTTGGAGGTGTAAACCCGATCGGCTAAGCTCTCGATGGCGATCCACTTCACGGGCATCTTGGAGATCCGGCCCTGCCTGTAGTAGTCCCCGTTGTAGATCTTCTTGGAAAGGCCGAAGTCGGCCACGCAGACGTTCATGTTCTCATCCAGCCTGACGGACAGAAGACAAACCAGAGTCACGGAACCGGACCACAGGAAGTGAGACGTTTCGGCTGATTCACCACCAGAAGACGAGACCACCTGCTAGAAAAAGCTAAAAGAAATCAGCGTTTTTACACCAACTATGGAAACTTTCTGCAGTTTTACTTCTTTCAGAAAATCTGCTTTAATCCTGACGCGACGGTAGAAAAAAGCCGAAACTGAGCAGCTAAACCTGAAAAACCAGAAAACGAGCCAAAACTAAACAAGAAAAGAACAGCAGCTAAATGTAATCAAATATAAGCTAAAAGACAAATGTAGCTGAACCTAGAAGTAAAAAAAAAAGGCTAGCTAATCAAAAGTATGAATTAATCAAACAGAAGCTAAAAGATAAATGTAGCTGCAAAGGCTAAACCTAAAAGTAACAAAAGATTAGCTAAACAAGAAATGACCAGTAGCTAAAATTAATCAAACAGAAGCTAAAAGATAAATGTAGCTGCAAAGGCTAAACCTAAAAGTAACAAAAGGTTAGCTCAAGAAAAGAACAGTAGCTAAAATAAAATAAAAAACTAGCAAAAAGCTGCTAAATGAATGAATTGCTAAATGAAGCAAAAGACTACAGCTAAAACTTTAACACATGAAAAGGCTTACTAAAGTAGCTGAATGTAGCTAAATTCTAAAAGTAGCCAAAGTTTTTTTTTTTTAAAGAACAGCAGCTAAAAAGATAAACAGCAAGTAAAGATAAATGCAGCAGGATGTGGCTAAATCTAAAAGCAACAAAAGGTTAGCTAATAAAAAAACTGTAAAGCTAAAAATGTTAAAGTAGCAAGCTAAAAAATAAAAGTAGCAGACTAGCTAAAGGTAGCAAAAGGCATGATAAAATATTAAAAAGCAGCTAAAAGTTAAAAAAAACTAGTTAAAAGATAAAAGTAGCAGAACATAGCTGAAAGCTAAACTTAGCAAAAGGCTAGCTAATAGCTGAAAGCAGTAGAGCACTAGCTAAAAGCTCAGCTTGCAGCAGA
Organism: Garcialebias charrua; assembly: GCA_038048925.1. Taxonomy (NCBI): domain Eukaryota; kingdom Metazoa; phylum Chordata; class Actinopteri; order Cyprinodontiformes; family Rivulidae; genus Garcialebias; species Garcialebias charrua. The sequence goes on from JBBPBX010056456.1 coordinate 16,829, forward strand.
ATGTTAGCTAAATGCTAAAAGTAGACAAGAAGACAAAATTAAAGTCTGGAATTAAAAGATTTGAAAAGATCTTGATGTATTTCTTTGGGGAAATAATAAAGTAAAATAATAAAAAAGTTATAAAATCAAAAGTGACGGCAGCCGTCTCGTGACAGCACCGAACGTTTTGACACGAGTAACTAAAACAGCTCGAAGTAAACGGAACAAACGAACAGAGAAACAAAACGTTGAACGCTGACTTCACCCGACAAGAGACAGGAAGTGAAACAGCTAAAACAGGAAGTGGTTCTCACATGCAGTTGCGAGCAGCCAGGTCTCTGTGGATGAAGTTCTTGCTGCTGAGGTACTCCATCCCTCGGGCGATGTCCGTCATGAACTTCACCAGCATCTGGGACGGGAGAAACTGCGGGACAGAACAAGTGTTAGTTCTGGGCCCCAGGCGGCGCCAGAGTTTGTCTTCAGCTGTGGTTCCCACTCAGCTGCACCTTCGGCTGCTTTACAAGGCCCGGTCCGGGTCTCGTGAGTTTCTCAGCAAACAGTGCTTGAATCAAAAACTCTTCATGCTTTGATGAGTTTGAGCTCACGACAAAGAGTCGTCACGTTTTGATGATGTCAGAGCCTGAGAGGCGTGGCTTCTGGTGGTGTTCTGCTGAACTGTGTGTGTGTGTGGGTGATGGACTGACCACAGGACTGTCCCCGAGCCTGGAGTACAGCAGGTAGCTGTGCAGGTCTCCGTGCTTCATGTAGGGCAGGATGACCACGGGCGACGGGTAACCCTCGCTCTCCACCGTCTGCAGACACACGCCTGCAGGAAGCAAGTGAGTCACGTTTAGGGAGGAATGTTCAGGGTTCACAGCATCTGCATCACCTTCAGACTTTTATTTTGAAATTATCAAAGATGATGAAACGTTTTGTTGTAGAAGCAGAAGAAGAATCTCAAAAGAAACGTTAGAGCTGTGTCTGTCCCAGCCTGACAGCACTCCTGATGAGACAGGCAGACAGAAACTAAACCTCCCACAAACTGCACCTGTGCAAAAACTGCAAGTCGTGTAGAAACATTTATTTATATTATATATTTATTTATAATGGGAGTTGGTGAGAGTTTGGGTGAGCATCATCTGAGAGGATTTGATGCACAGTGGTCCCTCTTCGCTACTTCGCAGTTTGTTTATCGCGAACTCGCTCCATCGCGGTTTTTCAAAATAAGATAGGACATGACACACAACCGGCTGATTGATGGACGAGCCGCACGATCAGCATGAAATTTTTATTTAAAACTATTTAAAATTACCGGTATTTAGCACCTGCTGCACCTCTGTGCAGCCCTTACTGCAGGATCAACTTCCTGCTGCAGCTGAGCTGCGTGCAGAGCGTAGAAGTGGGCGTGGCCAAGAGCGCTTGCAGATGGCTGAGAGCAGCAGAGGCAGGAGCTGAAATCAGGACATGCTGCATTCTTTTAAAGCTTAGAAACATTGTTTAGAATATTGCAAGAGAGTGGGAATGATTTAAAACACCTTACTGTATATATATAAATATATATATATATATAGTATATATATAT
>JBBPBX010056457.1:1439-12397 GCA_038048925.1 Garcialebias charrua
TATGATGAATTTATGAATATTTTAGAAGCTCTGTATGAAAAGAATTGTGTGCAAAGAAATCGTAGAAAAAGAAATATTGTCGACCAACCTTGGATGACTAAAGGGTTGAGAAATGCTTGTAAAAAAATTACTTGTATTCATGTTTCTTAAAAACGAGAACACAACAAGCTGAAGAAAAATATAAAAAATATAAAAATAAATTGGTAATGATTATAAGAAAATGCAAGAAAGAATACTATAGTGATTTATTAAACAAGAGTAATGGTGACACTAAAACAACATGGCGAGTTATAAATGATGTTCTAAAAAGTCATAAAGCGAAAACGAACATTGCAAAATATTTTGTGAAAGATGACAAAGAAATACATGATGAGAATGATATCGTAAATGAATTTAATCAATATTTTGTAAATATTGGATCAAGCCTTGCAGCTAAAATACCAAAAGTAGATAATAATGTGTGTCATTCAATTAAAAGTTGCACCAACAGTATTTTTCTTAATGGAACTAACAAAGAGGAAATTATGAAAATGGTAAAAAATCTCTCAGACAAGAGATCAAAAGACTGGGTGGACATGGATATGATGTTCGTAAAAGAAATAATGAGTTATGTTATTGAACCGTTTACATATATATGCAATTTATCTTTTTCAACAGGAATATTTCCAGATAACATGAAAGTAGCAAAGGTAATTCCTCTTTTTAAAAATGGTGATAAATGTGTATTCAATAATTATAGGCCAATATCCTTGTTACCACAGTTCTCAAAAATTCTAGAAAAACTATTTGTGACCAGATTGGATCAATTTATTGATAAACAAAATATTTTAAGTAGCAGTCAGTATGGGTTTAGAGGAAAAAAACTCTACATCAATGGCTCTCATGGATTTAATGGAACAAATAACTAATGCTGTCGATCATAAACAGTACTGTGTTAGTGTTTTTGTTGATCTAAAAAAAGCATTTGATACCATTGACCACACCATTCTCCTTGAAAAACTAAATAAATATGGTATTAGAGGACCAGCATTACAGTGGGTATCTAGCTATTTGAAAGATAGGAAACAGTTTGTGCAAATAAATGATGTTAGATCTGACCTCCGTGATATCACTTGTGGAGTTCCTCAGGGCTCTGTGCTTGGACCAAAGTTATTTATTTTATATGTGAATGACTTGGTAAATGTGTCAGGACTTCTTAAATGTGTTCTTTTTGCCGATGACACCACATTTTTCTGTTCGGGTAAAGACATAAAACAGATTTTGGATATGATGAAAACAGAATTTATAAAAATACAAACTTGGTTTAAATTAAACAAATTATCTTTGAATTTAGATAAAACTAATTACATGATATTCAGTAACAAAAAGAGAATTGTTGACGATCCATTTGAAATTGAAGATGTTGTGATCTGTAAAGTGAGTGAAGTGAAGTTTCTGGGTGTTATCATTGATGACAAACTGACATGGAAACATCATGTAAATTCCATTAAAACAAAAATAGCTAGATCAATTGCAGTACTGTATAAAGTCAGGGATTTTTTAATTGATAAAGCTCTGTATATGTTGTATAACACAATCATTGTTCCACATTTAATCTATTGTATTGAGGTTTGGGGAAAAGCGTGCAAAACAATTACAAAGCCTGTTTTTATTTTGCAAAAGAGAGCTGTAAGAGTAATCACCAGAAAACATTTCAGTTATTATGTACTCAATTATGTACAGATAATGCAAACACAGCTCCTACTTTGGTAATACATGGACCACATAGTCCTTAAAAGAAGTCCAGAAAAATGGTAAATGTATGTGGACTGTTATAGCACCTTTTTATCTGATCAAGATACTCAAAGTGCTTTACAATACAATATTTGACTTCATTTACCCATCCACACACACTGTTACAACAATTTACTACATCTCTGCAAAGCTAATTTGAGCAAATCATTCTGTAGAGACTAATTAATGCTTTTTAGATCACATTCATACACCAATGGTACACACATCTGAGGCAATGAAAGGTTTAATGTCTTGCCTAGGGACACTTGAGCATGTGGCTGTTTTTGAAATGAACCTGCCAACTCTCCCATTGAAGGAAAATGCTCTAGCTACTCAGCCACAGTTGTCCCCTGGGGTACTCAGGTACCCCATACCCCTGCAGCACGCTCCACAGGATATCTTATGGAACAAGGTCATAAGCCTTCTACAAGTCCACAAAACATGTAGACTGGGGTGTGTGTGTGTGTGGGGGGGGACTCTCATGAACCCCTTAATAACTCTGCAAGAGCGAAGAATTGGTCCGCTGTTCCATGATCAGGACAGAAGCCATACTGTTCCTTCTGATTCTGAGGTTTCACAGTTGGTCAAAGCATACCTCCCAACACCATGGAGAATTTCTTGGGGAGGTCAAGAAGTGTGATCCCACAATAGTTGGAACACACTTTCCAGTCCTTTTTTAAAAATTGGTACCACCACCCCAATCTGCCACTTTACATGAGTTGTGCTCCATTCAACACTGAAGAGTCATGTCATCCATGACAGCCCCACAACTTTCAGTCTTCATCATCTCTGAGCAAATATTGACCACCACAAACACCCTAACACTGGGGAGCTTTTTCACTACTTTGATGGCATCTGCCACAGTAATGGGCTCATCTTCCCCAAAGTTATCAGATTCTGCCTCCTAAAATATGGACCTAGTGGATGAATTAAAGATATCTTTGAAGTGCTCTTTCCACCCACTCAGCAATATCCTCAGTCAGAGTCAGAAGTTCCCCACACAAACTAAGGACAGCCGATGGGATTGGACTCACTTTCTTTTCTGAGTTACCCAATGGTTTGCCAGAACTTCCTCTCTAGGTTAACTGAAAGTCCTTCTCCATAACCTTCTTGAATTTCTCCTGTGCTCGTTTTTTTCATCTGCAACCAACAAAGCCATGGTCCTTGTGGCCACCCTGTACCTGTCAGCTGCTTCAGGAGTCCTCCACGACAGCCAAGCCCTAAATAACTCATTCTTCAGCTTGATGTCCTCCATCACTGCTGGTGTCCATAAGCAAGTCCTTTAGTTGCCACGACATGCACCAATGACTTTCAGTCCACAGCTCCTGGAAGCCACATCTGCAATAAAGGTCTTGAACATGGCCCATTCAAATTACATGTCTTTGTTCTGCAAATGAAAAACTCTTTTGAAGGTGTGAGTTAAAGATCACGCAGACAGGGGGCTTCACCAGACATTCCCATCCCAGTTCCCTCTCACTATGTGTTTAGGTTTACCAGGTCTGTTTGGCAGCCTCGCACCATTGGGTCCAACTTACTACCAGGTAGTGGTCAGTTGACAGTTCTGCCCCTCTATTCACCCAAGTGTACAAGACAAACAGCCACAAGTCTGATCACAATTACAAAAGTAATCATTGAACTTTAATCTAAGGTTGTCTGATACTAAGTAAACTTATAGACCACCTTTGCTCAAGTGTGGTGTTTGTTAGGAACAGCTCATGCCTAGCACCGAGGTTCAATAATGACACTATTTGGCTTCAGCTTAGAGAGGCCAGTCTTCCTAACTCGTTCCAGATAGCTCNAGCAGAGACCACAGCCAAAGTCCTCTTAAAGGAGTGGTTCATGAAGTACGGTGTACCTGAGCGTCTTCACTCAGATCAGGGCCGTAACTTTGAATCGGAGGTTATTGCTGAACTTTGTAGAATGTATGGTGTGAAAAAAACACGTACAACACCCCATCACCCGACAGGAAATGCCCAGTGTGAGCGTTTTAACCGCACTCTGCATGAACTGTTGCGCACCCTTCCACCTGACAAAAAGAGGCGTTGGCCTGAACATTTACCTGAGCTGGTTTATGCGTACAATGTTACTCCACATGCGACTACCGGATATTCCCCTTACTTCTTGCTCTATGGAGTAGAACCACATCTTCCTGTTGATGCATTGCTTGCGCATGAAAGTTCTCCTGATAAAAATCTTGATTGGCTTGCTGTGCACCAGCAAAGACTCAAAGAGGCACATGAAAGAGCAAAAGAGTATGCAGAGCAGAAAGCTGCGAAACGCGTTGCTCGGCATAGTCACAAAGTGTACTGTCCTTCGATTGAGGTTGGAGAGTATGTTTACCTGAGACACAGACCAGCTGGTCGTAACAAAATTCAGGATGCATGGAGTCCAGTTGTTTACCAACTCGTAGACGTAGTAGGCACAACTTGCATAGTACGACCTGCAGAGGGAGGGCCTACAAAAACGGTTAACAGGGCTGACATCAGGTCATGTGTCCATGTGCCAGACACAAACCAGGGACACAGTGAGAACACTGTAGCCAAACAGACAAATACTACTGAATCACACACTGCCTCATCTGATGAGTATGATGGGGGTATAGTCATTGAAGAGGTTTCTTTTGACTTAAATCCTGGTTCAGGTGTAGAAAATTGTCCTAGTGGTGAAAGTGTTCAGAAGCGAGCAGAGACTCCGTTGACTTCCGAATGTGAACTTCCTGTGATTGAACAGAGGGAGACTGAGCATGTTGACAATGAAGCATGCGATATTGACCAACTGGGTGAGATTCCAGTGTCTCCTCCTGGCGTTAGACAAGCTCACACACCTGCTCCCCGCAGGAGTAGAAGAGTGAATGTAGGGAAACACCCAAACCCACATCACCAACCTAGGTCAGTGTTGGGGCCAGAAATGAACTCATAAATGGCTTCACAGATTATTGCAAGCTTAGGTTCTGTGTTTTTTTTTAGAGAAGCTTTAAAAGAGGTAAAAAGCAGTTGCTTTGTCACCGAGGACGATGACATTTAAGCAGGGGAGAATGTAACCAGGTGAAAAATGGGTACATGTCAAATGTATTTTAAAAACCATGTTTTGCTTTAATTTCACCTATGGTTGTAATTCTTGTTTTTTGTCAGCATGTGGTGCTGTTGGTACAGAGAGGTCTAAAAGGACCGGAAATAGAGAAAAAACCCTTTGTTTATGTACGATGGCACGGACTGGTAAAAAAACGGAAGAGAAGGACATTTTATCTGGGACTTGGTGAAGAAGACCACTCTGGCCACGTGAGAGGAGAATCCTAGTGTCCGGTAATTGTTGGAACTGAATTATCTTCCGTGAATGAAGCTATAGAGACGATGCTAATGTTTTATTTCTGTTTGTTCTCTCGTAGAGTGCCGCTGCCGTTTGTTATGCAGTAGCTTTCACGCTGTTAGATTTCAGCTGTTACGTGCAGCTGCATGCTACTCTGTTGGGTGCTAACCGTGTTGTCGGTCCGCCATTTTATTTGAAGCTAAGGCTTGCTGCCGTTCGAAACACGGACTTTTTCTTGTTTTTTTTTATACATAACTCAGAGGGAATAGTTTATTTTTGAGAATAAAGAACCCCTTCTATTTGAAGCTTCGTGTGCTGCATTTATCCCGGTTTCAAATATTGGTGTATATGTATATTGGTGTATAATATCGTTCTCACAGCTTCCATTCAGAATTGAAAAAGACTTCTGGACAGAAGTCGAAACGTTTTCTGCAACAAATAAAGTACAGTTGATCCTGTATTGAACGCCTTTTTTGATTTCATCATGTCCTGGACGACTGAGAATCTTCACCAGCAGGTAGACTATAATATTTTATCCGTTATGTATAGGGCTCAAAATAATGCATTACCTTTAAATATCCAAATGCATTTTGTTAAAAGACAAAGTTGTTATAATCTTAAGGGGACAGAGATGGAAAACAGGGGCTCATCATGCTCAAAGTTGATGAATCTTCTCACAACAGCCTCCAGCAATGTAGCTTTGGCTTTACCCACACCACGGTCTGTGCTTGAGTACTTGATGACGTTCGAATTGTTCGTCAATCCACTGTGCAGTAAAACTTAACATGGATATTAAACTGACATCAGAAGTCCAAATGTCTGGTGTAAAGCTGAGTGTATTTGTATTAGCTTTTAGCAGGCTGCGGGTGTCGCCCCAAAGCTTGGTAATGCAACATCAGAAAAATATATTCGCCTCGGCATATTATTATCGTGGGCTCACGTGCTGCATCAAGCTTCTAAAACTTTTGTCCTCAACGACTGAAAAGGGCTGGTCATTTAATGGCATGAACTCCATCACTTTCCTCATGGTAGCTTTACTCTTTTCGTTGCTCATAAAAGTTAACAGTGACACACCGACTGGCTCTTTGATAGCGTTAGCTTTAGCTTAGCATTAGCTTGGTTGCTCGCTTCAAACGTTGCACACTTGGCTGCGTGGTGATTTCTTATTATGGCGAACAAGGCTTGTTGTATTAAAGGTTTTTGTTGTGGCTCCACCACGACTTACTTCAGCTTTACACAAATTGCGATCTTTTGCTCATTTTAAAATAGTAGAACTTCCAAACAGACAACATGGCTGCTCCGAGTGACCTGTGTTGACTGTTTAACGCGCATGTGCAGACGTGACCTGGTGGGCGGGTCTGTTAGTCAGCCCCCTCTCAGCCCCCCCCCACCCCCTCTCACAGCAGAGAAAAAGGGACAGCGGCTGATTTTCAGACCTTTGCGGAGGCATGTGCGATCGGTGGATAAAATCGGCTTCTCATTTAACGATCGGCCGATCGCCGATTTCCCCAAATTAAGGAAATCGGGGCCGATCGATCGACTGGCCGATTTATCGGTGCATCCCTACTGACAATGCTTTCTGGAAGTATTCCTGAGCCCATTCTGTTATTTCCTTGACAGTGGCATTCCTGTTTAAGGTACGGTGACGTTTAATGGCCCGGAAATCACGAGCATCCAGTAGAGTTTTACATCCATGATTGTTCCAGATTCTCTGAATCTTTTGATGATGTTATGCACGGTTGATGATCCATCCATCCATCCATCTTCTTCCGCTTATCCGGGGTCGGGTCGCGGGGGTAGCAGCCTAAGTAGGGAGGCCCAGACTTCCCTCTCCCCAGCCACTTGGAGCAGCTCCTCCGGGGGAATCCCAAGGCGTTCCCAGGCCAGCCGAGAAACATAGTCCCTCCAGCGCGTCCTGGGTCTTCCTCTGGGTCTCCTCCCGGTGGGACATGCCCGGAACACCTCACCAGGGAGGCGTCCAGGAGGCATCCTAACCAGATGCCCGAGCCACCTCAACTGGCTCCTCTCGATGTGGAGAAGCAGCGGCTCTACTCCGAGTCCCTCCCGGATGACTGAGCTTCTCACCCTATCTCTAAGGGAGAGTCCAGACACCCTGCGGAGAAAACTCATTTCAGCCGCTTGTATCCGAGATCTTGTTCTTTCGGTCATAACCCAAAGCTCATGACCATAGATGAGGGTGGGAACGTAGATCGATCGGTAAATTGAGAGCTTTGCCTTTTGACTCAGCTCTCTCTTCGGTTGATGATGATAACTTAAAAGTCTTTGCTATTTTACGCTGGGTAACACCATTCTGGTATTGCTGCACTATCTTTCTGTGCAACAATGGTGGAATTGGTGATCCTCTTACCATCTTGGCTTCTGAGAGACACTGACACTCTGAGAAGCTCTTTTTATACCCAATCATGTTGTCAATTGACCTAATTAGTGTTAATTGGTCTTCCAGCTGTTCGTTATATGCTCAATTTCCTTTTTCCAGCCACTTATTGCTACTTGTCCCAACTTTTTTGGGATTTGTTGACACTGTGAAATTTTGAATCAACATATTTTTCCTTTAAAATGTTACATTTACTCAGATTAAACTTTTGATCTGTCATCTATGTTCTATTACAAATACAATTTTGACTTTTGCCATCTCCACATCATTGCATTCAGTTTTTATTCACAATTTGTTTAGTGTCCCAACTTTTTTGGAATCCGGTTTGTATCTCTGACTGGGACCCTTGACTCAAAGGTGTGTCTCAGTTTAACTTTTACTTAATAAATGCACTTCAATGTGAAATAAGCTGCATTTTGCCTGGGCGGCGCAGCAAAATTTATCTGATTTGACGGTTGCTACAGGCGAGCTGGGCGAAGGTGGTAGGCTGTGGCAAGCTGATTGCATCATTAATAGACACTACGTACTACATGACACAACAGCATGCCATACTACTCGAGTCCCATCTAGCAGCTGAAAATGGTAGTTTTCCATATTTTCAGTTAGAATGAATGAAAACGGTCATATCTCAGCCAAAAATTGGTTTATAATTAAATATGGGCAAAACGCCATAAGTACCGGTAAGTCGCTTTGGTGTATAAGTTGCAGCCTCTGCAGGTCTGCTGTGGTATCTGACACAAAGCCATCAGCAGTTCTGTCATGTCACGAAAGTTATCCGATGAGTACGAGGATTAAAAACTTTGGATCAGAGCTTTCTGTAAACTTGAACTTGTTTGTTTTTCAGATCATTCCAAACCAGACTGGTAGTCAAATCAAGCCTTTGGATCAGGCGCACCTGAGCCACACTCAGACCCCCAACAGCACCAACCTTCCTCTGTTCAGTCAGGCCAAAGTGACAGAGCAGCAGCAGCAGTCACACCAGGTGGCACAGCAGCATCAGCAGCTACCACAGCAGTCACAGCATCCCATGATGCACCTCCAGCAGCAACAACAGCTGATGAAGCTGCAACAGTCACAGATTGTTCAACAACAAGGTTTCCCACAGCAGCAGCAGCAGTTTCTTCATCAGCAACAGCTGTTCTCACAGCAGCAGCAGCAGCTGCGGCCCCAGCAGCTCCTCCGACCCGGTCTGCAGCAGCTGCAACTGCTGCAACAATATCAGCAGCAGCGTATGCACATATTACAGCAGCAGAACCAACAGCAGCTACATCCGCAGCACCTTCAGCAGCAGCAGCAGCAGCAGCAGCATCTCCTGCAGATGCAGAAACAGCAGCTCCAAAGTCAGCAACATCAGAATCAGCAGATCTTTCAGCAGCTGCCTCACATCTCCCAGCTGTTTGGACATGAGCCGGGACAAGACAGTAAGTACTCCATCTTTGTGGATCAGACACATTACGTTGGTGTAAACCAGGGGTGGAACCTTGTTCTTCTTTCAGGACCAGTTCAGGTGCAGGAAGTTCTCAGCGCCTCACTCACAAACACGCTACACTTAGAAAGTGATCAAACTGAATTGATCAATCTCCACTAGGGTTGAGCATCGTTTGAATTTGAGCAATTCCGATTCTTCGTTTCGATTCCGATTCTTTTCGATTCTCGGTTCCGATTCTTTTTGTAGGCGGGGTTACAAAAAGACATGTCAATTCAATTCAGTTCAGTTTATTTATACTGTATAGCTCCAAGTCACAACAGAAGTTGTCTCAGGGCACTGAACAGAAACAATCAAATATAAAAATAATAAGTTAACAGAAACTTTAATATAAAAATAATAAGTTAACAGAAACTTTAATATAAAAATAATGGTAACACTATTTATCTGAGGAGACTACTTTGAGTTTAACTCCATGTTATAAAAAAGCTACAGTAGTTAGCCAGAGTTCTTTCAGGATGAAATAATTTGAACTTCTGTTTGAATTTAATGCTATGAACTTTTTCCTTTTTGTTACATTTACTATGAATTTCTCACAGGGCAGATTAGAGCCAACATGGAGGACTCACCAACATAGTGGTTAGGGCGTTTGACTTGGGACCCAAAGGACGCGGGTTCGCGTCCCGGCCACTACACATCTTGGGGTGTCTATGAGTGCACACCTATTTCTCCAGCTCCCCGAGCGCCTTCTATGGCTGCTCACTGCACCACCTGGTAGGTGGTTGGGTTAAATGCAGAGACGAATTTCGTCTGTGTATGGGAAACATACGCAGATGACAAGATTAGACAATTATTATTATTATTATTATTATTATTATTATTATTATTATTATTATTATTATTATTATTATACATATAATATTGTCCAGTGTCTGATGCTGCAGTCATGTTACTGAGCTCCCACTGATGGGCTAACCTGGTTCCACCACCAGCAGCAGGATCCTCAGACAGAACAGCTGGTGGGATGTCCTGGTATCTGCAGCCCTCTCTCCATTTGTTTCTTCATGGACATGGAGCTGTGACATTATGTTGTGCCTCTTCCTCAGCAAAAAGCTCCTCCAGTGGAGACTTTCTGGACAGACTGCAGGAAGTTCCTAAACAAACAACAGGTTTATCAGTATTATCAGTAAAACGAGATTATTAAAGACCGTGTAAAGTAAAATTAAATGTGTGTTTTGAGTTTGTCACTCGGCATAAATATGTGTTATTAATCACCCATATAAATCTGACTGATTAAAAACATTGTTTACCTTATAAAATTAAGTCTCAAAAATAATGAAAAAACATAATTGTGCCCTGGTCTGAAACGCTGGGGGCGTGTCAGCGCGTGGGCGTGGTTTCAGCGCAGTACTGCGCCCGTGTCCTGCACCCTGAAGATGTTCGTGAAGGCTGGCAGCCTAATGTGAGTTCTCCAGCCCTACTCATTTGAACGTCCAGAGCCAGACTCAGACTCTGAGTCAGACAGTGACCACTGTGACGGTCGGCATCGTTCTTCACAGCCTGAGCTGTGTGTGGAGAGGCAGACAGGTGCAGCAGAGATCCACCTGCTCTGTTTTTATCTGAGTTCTAACAGCAGCTCCTTTTTCCAAGAGTTACGCTGTTTTTAGTGCACAAACAACTCTGGTTTTGTTTTTAAAGTTGAGGACACAACTATAATTCATAACTCCGCTGTTATGTGTTTAATAATAAGCGCTATTTTAGAAGATGAGCGGACTCGCTGCACCCGGTCCGACCCGGTCACATCGCATGCGGGGTCTGTGTTGGTGATTAAAATATAGAGTAATCACGTTGATAACTAAGTATGCAATGGACCTGTCGCATTTTCTTAGCAAAAAAGGAGCTTGTGAACTTGTAGGGCACAGATGCACGAACGAGGCATAATTGATTAGCTAGCTAACAATGAACAAAATATCTATGCTATTGCTATCTGATGCTATCTGCGATTCGCGAGTGAACGGCTCCACCGAGGCCGAAGGATCTAATTTATACGGCTGGAGC
>JBBPBX010056458.1:0-10198 GCA_038048925.1 Garcialebias charrua
CACTAGACTGAGGAACAGCTTCTACCCTGAGGCTGTTAGACTCATGAATAAATAAATAATAAGAATAAACACTGCAAAATATCACATCATGCTGATGCTGATCTGTTTTCTTGTTGCTGTGTTCATCTGTGACCATCTGCTCATACAGACTCATGTTCGTGCTGCTGTTTGTAATGATGTTTTTCTATTACTCTAGGGCTTAGTGTATTTCTAGTTGGATGTTTTTCTTAGTTCATATCCTAGATGTTATTACTGTTTTTCTCTTACATTTTGTTGTTGGATGTAACTGGGACCCTGTGTACATAATCTCATTTCATCACATGTACTACATGCGGTGCAAATGACAATAAAGACTCTCTGACTCTGACTCACGTATCACATGAAGTAGCATTACAGTGATTTTCATACGGTGATTATCCTGTTTAGATAATCATGAGTCTAACAGCTTCAGGGTAGAAGCTGTCCCTCAGTCTTGTGGTTCTACACTTAATGCTCCACAACATCCTGCCTGGGGGGAGCAGGGAAAAAAGTGTGTGTGCTGGGTGAGTGGGGTCCTTCGGTAGATGTCTGTGAAGGTGGGGAGGCTGACTCAAGAGAAGTTAGACAGTGTTGTCAGATAAGTAGGGGTTTGTCTTAACTGCATGGAAATGCACTAGTGTGGTGTGTTGTTTAGTAATTACAGCTAAAAACGGAATATGTCTAATGACATTATTATCCGCTTATTTAAACCAAAGCAAATATGTTTAGGAAACAAATAGTCAGATCCTGTTTTTGCTGAACAAGACAAGATTTGACAGGACAAGACTCTAGCCATTTTAAAATTAATTCATGCACTTAGAATAGTAATGTTCATAGCAGTGCAACAATTACAAATGACTTAAGACAGATATGAACCGCCACTCCTCCGAACTCTTTCTCGCTTTATCTCCACAGATTAGCCACTGTCGTTGTCATTGTCACTCGTGTGAAAGGCCATCTAGTACTTGTGTGAATGCATTTGTTGGTGTCGAGCTGCAGTCGGTTTATTTTGCCTTAAGGCCGAGATACACTTGAGCGTCCTCAGGTACGCCACTCTACGCGCGCATATTGTGCGCATGTGTTTTGCTGCTATACTTCATAAACTATTCAGCTTTAAAAAGCTTGCGTTCTCCTTGTTGTAATATGAGCAGCTGAGCACGGAGGGGACTCAACTGAGCTCGCTGATTGGTCACTTGCTGACACGCCTACTGAAATGATTGACAGACAGCTTTCTCAGTCAGCTCATGTAGCTCCTTGAAGACCGCGGCGGTGTTCATGCGGTGTTTCTACTATATATGTTGTAAAAAGTTCTCTCAGAAATAAAAATAATAACAGGGAGTGCTTTTCCTGCAGCACACAGCCCACCAGGGATATTTAAAACATCGCGCACCCAGGTAGGACCTGAATTCATTCATTTCATTCATGGAGTGAACGGAGGAAGAAGTGATTACTTGACTTTAGGCAAAAAAACAAAAGAAAAGGCCCGATCAGCGATAAAGAAGGGGAATTTATTTCATTTGTGTAACATACAAAACAGTCCGGCGCCGGGGAAGTTTATACCATACCATACCATACCATTTTATTTATAAAGCACTTTAAACAGGAACAAGTCCACACCAAAGTGCTGGACAAACAAACACGCAACAGGCAACACAGACAATGAAGTACAACACGAAAAACATAAAAACATTGCAGATCATAAATCAAACGATCCAATACAAATCAGCTGGCATTGAAAGCAATGGAGTAGTAGTGAGTTTTTAACCGGGATTTGAAAACCGAGAGGGAGGGGGCCTGTTTGATGAGCAGCGGTAACTCGTTCCAGAGTCTTGGGCCTGCTACAGAGAACGCCCTGTCACCCCTGCGCTTAAGGCGAGTTTCTGGAACTATTAAGAGTACCTGATCCTCTGACCTCAAAGCACGTGGAGGGACATATGGGTGTATCAGATCCGAGAGATAGGCGGGGGCGAGACTGTTCAGCGATTTGTAGACATACATGAGAATTTTGAATTGGATTCGAAGATGAACCGGTAGCCAGTGAAGGGAGGCCAAGACTGGTGTAATGTGCTCTCTTTTGCGTGTGCTGGTTAAAAATCGGGCAGCTGCGTTCTGAACCAGTTGTAATCGTGCAATGGTGGCTTGACTGACGCCAAACAGAAGTGAATTGCAGTAATCAAGCCTAGATGTAATGAATGTGTGAATTAGGGATGGGGCAGATCCGATCCAGTATCGGTATCGGTATCCGATACCAGCATTATTTAAGTATCGGGTATCGGATCAAACCTACCGATACTTTTCCGATCCAGCTTCAAAGAGCACTTGTGTTCAATCACAATCTGTGACTGCCCTTTTTAACATTGTGTGAGATAAACCCAATGAAGACACTCTTAAGCCTTACAATAAGGGGGTTCCCTATTGTAAGGCTTAAGAGTGTCTTCATTGGGTTTATCTCACACAATGTTAAAATGAATAGTTTGGGTGCAAAAGTTTCATTATACAGAGTCAAATACCTGAACAGTATCGGATCGGGAAAGTATCGGTATCGGTCGATACTGAGTTAACAAGTATCTGTATCGGATCGGAAGTGAGAAATGTGGATCGTGCATCCCTAGCGTGAATCACTGTCTCCAGGTTGTTTTATGGTCAGACACCGCGTATTGCGCACGCGGACGTAAAAAAAAAAGCTTTGCGCGTACATGCCCTGAGGGGCTACGCTTTTGCCTTGACGTACATACGCTGCGTATAGGCGTACCGTGAGGACGCTCGAGTGTATCTCGGCCTTTAGACCCTGTACAGAACTCCCTGTTGGCCTCTGCTCTTAAAAGCAGGTCTGCCCTGCATGTGGAGATTACTGCTTCTAGTATTATGGAGCCCACCACAGCTTTCAGGTGAAACATGCAAGTCAGCAAAGATAGCAGCACCGCTATCTTTCTTTAGCTGGTTTTCAAAAGTTGTTAGAAACAGACTCGGAGTTTGGAGACCCTAAAAGTTTGTTCAACGGGAAGACATATAGCTTGGAGTGTGTGTGTGTGTATGTGTGTGTGTATTTGTGTGTGTGTGTGTGTGTGGGGGGGGGGGGGTCATCATATATTTTGAATCAAGAGTTTTTCATATTTATTTGCCACAAGGGGTTATTAAGTTGTCCTCAGGAGCCTGTGTTCAATATGTGCATATGTCATGGTGTAAGCATTAGAGTACCAACATCAAGAGTACCAACATCAAGAGTACCAACATCAACATCATCAGGTCAGGAGGACTCTGCGGTCTACACTCATCTCCACACCAGCGGTCACTCTTTCAGGGATGAAGATGTTCACATCCTTGATAGAGAGGAACGATGGTTTGAGAGAGGAGTAAAGGAGGCCATCTTTGTGAAAAGAAACCGTCCATCATTAAACAGAGGTGGAGGCCTCCGGGTTCAACTGTCCCCCTCTTACAATGCTGTTATTGCTAGTATCACTCAGCCCTCTGTGAATAGCAAACAACCATTGGGGTGCTAACGATCCATCATTAGGCTGATGGTCCTCCTTGATCATGCGACCGTGGCACAGTGGTAATGGCAGTCGACCCCCGATCGGAAGGTTGGAGGTTCGAATCCCGCGTCCGCCCACCATATGTCGTTGTGTCCCTGGGCAAGACACTTAACCCCGAGTTGCTCCCGGTAGGTCTGGATGGCGCCTTGCAAGGCAGGCTACCACTACCGGTGTATGAATGTCTGAATGAATGGGTGGATGGCTGGTATTGTAAAGCGCTTTGGGGCTCCTCACAGGGGGCTGGAAAGCGCTATATAAATAAGCTCCATTTACCATTTACCATGTGAGCAGCTGGTTTCAGCTGTCATCAGCAAACTGGTTGATCCACTGTGAGAGGGTGCTATTTATAAGACTGAGCTGAATACAGCAGCTCAGAGTGAGGAAGTCTTTCGGACGAAAGACGAAATGTTTCTACTTTTTTGTTTTGTTTTGTTTTGTTTTTTGGATGTCCAGAGGACCAGACTTAACTTTTTTAGATTTTTCTACCTGGATTATTGAGCATGCATCAGGGCACTTGTAAAATGTTTCTAGGTCATTTTGGGCTTGTAGGCCCTATCCTGTCAGAAGTTATTTAAATATGGAACTCAGTTTTCAAGTTGTGTGGTGCCAGTATTGATGCAGCGCAAAACTAACTGATCCTGAATTCCCCCTGTTAGCACCACAAGGACTTAATGTTAGTGTTAGAAGATTACATTTTCTACTGTTACATTTAATTAGATCAATTATAATTAATCTGCTTGGCAACTTGAAACTTGGTATTTGCTTTGTACTATACAGTAAGGGGTTAGTAACTTCAAAAAGTTTCCTTCATATTATATTCATATAATATTCATATTCATTAGGCAGCCAATGTTGTGATTTGAAAATGTTGGCACTATGGTCAACAAATAGCTTTGCAGATGACAGTTTGTTTTATGTTTGATTTATTAAAAACGCATTTACCTGTGTTAAACGTAATGAATCAATGATTCAAGGTTCTTTATTTGTAATCATATTATAATGAGTCTAAAAAGAAAATGAAAAGCAACCCTAATTTACCAGTTTGTTTAAAAAATAAAATCTAAGTTCACTCACTGTGATGGACTGGACACCTGCCCAGGGTGTCCCCCACCTCTATCACAGTGACAGCTGGATATGGACACCAGTGACCCCCGCAATCCAAAAAGGAAGAAGCGAGTAAAGATGATTGATGGATGGATGGATTGATGATGGATGGATGAGTTAACTCACATGGGCTAAGTGGCATTAAAACCTCTTAACCAGAATGTTTGTTTTCAACTCTAATCCTGTTTTATTTTTGCCACGTATACTAAAATGTGTTTGGCAGGGCCTTGGATAGGGACTCTGGTTCGACACCGAGAAAATTCTGGTAATCCATCAGGCAACTGAGGCAAGGAAAACAGCACTTTACCAGCATGGTATATAGTGGAGGAGGGGTGCGGTTGACTTCAACTAGTGATGTCGTCAAGCGTTGGAAGGAATACTTCTTGGACCTTCTCAATCCCACCAGCATGTCTTCCATAGAGGAAGAGGAGTCAAGGGACTTGGGGCTTGTCTGTCTATAACCGGGGCTGAGGTAGTTAAAAAGCTCCATGGTGGCAGGGCTCCGGGGTGGTGGATGAGATCTGCCCTGAGTGCCTCAAGTCTCTGGGTGTTGCTGGACTGTCTTGGTTGATATGCCTTCGTAGCATTGCATGGACGTCTGGGGCAGTGCCACTGGATTGGCAGAGTGGGGTGGTGGTTGCCCTCTTTAAAAAGGGGTTTGGAAGGTGTGTTCCAATTATAGGGGTGTCACTCTCTTTATCCTCTCCAGTAAGGTTTAATCCGGGGTGCTGGAGAAGAGAGTTTGATCGTTGGTTGAACTTCAGATGCAGGAAGAACAATGCGAGTTCTGTCTTTGCTGTGGAACACTGGATTAGCTCTTTACCCTCACTAGAATCCCTGATGGGAGTTTGCTTAGCCAGTCTCCATTTGTGTTGGGACATATTTCTTCCATCAGTTTTGCTTTGCTCAGTTATTCACATAAATTATTTTGTTATTTGCAGGCACAAATAGCAGCAGCAGCTAGTTGTAGCACTTTCATTGCTGCTGGGAGGAACTTCAAACAGGACTAGTGTACGGTATTTCTGCTGAAATAAATTGATAACAATGTTAAGAGTTGTGAAGTAACTCTTGCAAGAACTGCAGTGACATTTTTTAGATGACCAATTTTAAGATCATCACTTATCACTGCACCCTGTATTCACTGGTTAACTGGTCATCATTATCTTCACGCAGACTCTCCCACTGGTACATTTACATCTTTAAATCACTTCTTGGTCTGCTGCCTTCATACATCTCCTCCTACATGTCTCTGTGTGAGTGCAGCTACAGTGTGCGCTCTCAGGACAGGATTACCTGCAGTGTTCCCTCTGTGAGGACTGAACTAGGCAAAAGGGCCTTCTCCTACTCCGCTCCTGTTTCCTGGAATATCTTACAAAAGGATCTGAAGCTCTCGACCTTGACCTCTCTAAATGGCTTCAAACATCTGCTAAGTTCATGGCAAAAACCAACGTAGACATGTTCCTGTTATTAGTATTCTACATCACTTTATGATATAGCTGCTTTTGTTTCATTTTTATTTATTTAATGTCTTTTATTTATTTTTCATTTTATATGATTGCCCATTGTTGTCTGTACCTCATCCGTGTTCTTTGTTTAAAACAGGTCTCTCTTGTAAATGAGTTCTCGAGGCTCAATGAGACTAACCTGTACAAATAAAAGGTTGAATGAATGAATGAAAAAAGGTGGCAGCAATCCCTTTTACTCTTGGCTTACTAAAATCATTAATCATTAGCTCATTGCTCCAGACAGACCTAAACTCTATTTCTCCAAACTGAGGTCCTTCAGTGAAGCTATGATAAGACATATGTAGCTCATAAGCTTTTCACAGAACCCCACTTCTAAAGATATGGACTGTTCTTTTAACATTTGCAAACTGTAATCACAATATGAGGTGGTTTGGAATAAACGTTTAAGAGATGTGTACTTTTTTGGTGTGCAGATACTCAGGACTGTGTTTTCTGCATCAGTGCCAGGCCCATTTAATACTGCTGTTCCTCTTGTCATATGAAGAAGAACACAGAAAAATAACATTTGTGGGATTAGGTAAAAGACAAGATCTCAAACTCTGCCCAGGCAAAGGTTGAATAATGTACTACTGAACAGACATGTCATTAGTGAAGCTCACAGTACCTGAGTACTACTTTGTTACCATGGCAACATATGCAGAGCGTTTTGTGATGTCTGGGCACACAAATCCAATCTAATCACATCTTACCATAGCTTTGTGAGGGCTTTGTCTTGAAGACATGGAAAGACAACATGTTTTTAGGTAGACTGGGGTTTAGGCTGGGGTTATGAGTGATCAGAGACTAAATAAGTAATTAAACTGCAATCAATCTGAGAAACGATTAGAAATTTTTGTGACCATATGCTGATATGCAACAATAATTTACATCTTTCCAATAATGTTCCAATTCACATTTACCAAATTCTAACACTTTTATTCCCTGGCTTTTGACACTGAGTGAGCTGATTTTAATGTCTGTATAAGGGTGCATGGTGGTGCAGTTGTTAGAGCTGCTGTCTCTCAGCAAGATGGTCACCCCGGTTCAAATCCCAGCCAGGGCCCTTTTTGGGTGGAGTTTGCATGTTCTCTCCGTGCATGCATGGGTTTTCTCCAAATACTCTAGTTCCTCCCACAGAACAAAAACATGCATGTTAGGCTGATTAGTAACTCTAAATTGTCTCTAGGCGTGAGTGAGAGAGTGAATGGTCGTTTGTCTCCGTGTCCCTGTGATGGACTGCAGACCCGTCCATGGTGTCCCCCGCTTCTCACACAGTGACTGCTGGATATGTGACCAGTGACACCTGCCACCCGAAAAGGAAGAAGCGGTTAAAAAATAATGGATGAATGTACAGTATTCTATAATGTTAGTCATTAGTTCTTATCTTTACCTCTATGTGATCTGTGTATTTTATCCTGTGTCCTTTGCTTGTTTGTAGGGATGGGGCCGATCCAATCCGGTATCGACCTCCAATACCAGCATAATTTACGTATCGGATTTTTCCAATCTAACTTGCGGATATTTCCGATCCATATGCATGTCTGTGTCTGTTGAAACTTCTCTACACGTTGACTTCAAACTATGGAATGGATTTTCTGAACGGAGGCGTGTCTCATGAGCCCAGAGTAATAAGACCCGCCTCACATTCAGGAAATCCATTTCATAGTTTGCAGCTACCTACATTGTGCAGTAGCACTGTAGCTAACAGCTAGTCAAATTTTCATCGTAACATGTCTGCTGTGTGTAAGTATTTTACACTTAACACCACAAGACAGCAACGTGCAATGTCTGCAGAGCCATAGCGCCACATTAAACCACGGTCAAGTTAGTTTTACTTTGGACATTCGAGCTCCGGGTCTTGAGCGGGACGCCACTCTCGCTGAACTGAAACACAGGCATCCCAAACTAGCCAGCCGCGTCCCCGTCTCGGTGGAGGGACAGGCTGAGAGCGGCTGTCTGAAATCAGAGCGCCCGCCCCGGATTGAACAAGAAAAACACACCGCTGAAGCCACGGAGCTCAAATGTTCACCGAGAAGTTGTTAAACTTCATCGCAATTAATGACCAACCACTATGAATTGTAGTAAATGAAGGATTTCACAGCTTGATACTTGCAGCCAAGATATAGTTTACCCTCCAGGAGATATTTGTCAGTACAACAGGAGACAATCATAGAAAAGCATAATGATTAAAAATGACAAGAAAACTGTATAAAAACTGCTCATAAAGCAATGTAAAATACTAAAAACAGTTTGTGTTGGTTTATGCCATGAACTTGGCAGATGTAAAGCTATTTAATATTTTATTTAATTCATTTATTCATTCATTTAAAAGTGACTAAATAAAACGAATTCATCAAAAAGAAAACACTGAATGAAAAGAGTGCAGCAAGAAGAAAAAAAATCTTATATCACCCCCTTATTTAAAAGAATATATAAAATAACTTTAAACAAACAATCACTTAAATTAATCACTTTTATATCCACTTTAAAGCTAGGAATAAAATAAAACACGTTTTGTGTCAGCAGAATTTAATCATAACTTTGAAACTTATCCAACATTAATAAAACTTACCTCACGTTGCCTTTTTGGACATGCATGCATATATGTGTACACATTGAACTTGAGAGGAGATTATTACAGCCTCATATAAAATCAATGATAATGATGATATCGGAATGGGATCGGTATCGGCCGATATCCAGATTTAAGTATCAGGATCAGATCGGAAGTTTAAAAAAAAAAAAGTGGATCGGTGCATCTCTAATTTTTTTTTTTTTGTACAGCACTGAAGTGCTTGTCAGAGTTTTGGCCATTATGTTTGATAAAACTGACCAGCTGTGGCAGCCTTCTTGAATTGGATTGACTCAAAATGTGTATTTACCGGTACGTCTTGTGTATTCAGTTAGACCTCAGAACTTGTGTTTGGAAAGACTCAGCTACTACCACACCAAATTTTAGCTCAGTGTCTGTAAATTGACTGAATTATAGTAATTTCAGTTTTTTAAAATTTTATTATTTAGATCTAGTTGTTCTGGCGACCATTTTGAATTGGATTGACTCTAAAAGCTAATAATTTTTAGAGGAACATCCACAATTGATCCAGTAGTTGATGAGATATTTTGGTAATAATGTGCACACACATGTGCAAAAACCTTATCGCCTTTCAGCGCCGGACAAGAAAAGCAGTGATAAGCCAGTGAATCAGTGAAATGTGTTGTGTTTATAAATTGAGTTCAGAGTTCAGATATTACTTTTCAAAGCTAACATCCGAGAGCGCAGCGTATCAACAGCAACATCTTATCTCACACGATCTCCTCTTCATTTCAGAGCTGTTGGAAAGGAGTCGCAGGAAGGAGGAGGAAATGAGAAGCCTTCAGGTCAGATTCATGGATCTTTATTATTCTGTGCACTACCTGCTTGTCAGCACTTTTTTATGTCCTTCTAATCCAGTTTCCTTGGTACAGGAAGACTCTTTTAACAACACATTTTGCATGTCACCCCCCACCCCCACCAGAGTACGTACCTGCCAGGTTTGGGGGTGAATCTTGAGTTTAGTGTTCCCAAACATTTTTCCACTGCTGTGAGCACAACACTCCCCTCGCAGGCTCGCTCGAACAAATAGCTAATTACAGCAGACACGAGCAGTGGAGTTTAAAAGCCACTAAAGGCCTTGTCTGTTTTTCTATGCAGCTACACTTGGCAGGCCACCCACTCACCCCGGCTGGAGTGGATGGCCCCCTGAACACCTCACAGGCACTTTTATTCCCCATTAAAATGCAAAGCAGATGTGTGCACACATCTGAACACGACCAAAATGTCTGCAAATGTGATGATTTACACGTGAATGGGAAAAACGGGCTGCACGAGGGACACAGATGAGTTGAACAGAAGTTGGGGATGAACTGATGGGGAGGGAGACCCTTGTTAGAAAGCGTCAACACGTTCCAGGCAGAGGGAGAGGCAGCCTGCTGCAGGGTGAAGCAGGTGTGCGTTTGAGTGGCAGAGAAGAGGCCGAGCATCACTTATGCATCGTTAGT
>JBBPBX010056459.1:8335-22759 GCA_038048925.1 Garcialebias charrua
ATAAGAATCTACAACTCATTGAGGCATTTTAACAAACGTACACTGTACTGTGTTTTATTTTTATAGAGCATAAAGAAAACTGCTTGGGGATACAATTGTAACGCTTCCAACAACTTTCTATTTTAAGATGCACGAAGTCCGACACTCGACACTCACAACCAGAAAGCCAGGTGGGTGGAGAGGACTGCATGCATTAGGTGGTTTTATTAGTCTGAAAATTACAGCTACCGTATTTTCTGGAATGTAGGTCGCACCTGAATATAGGTCACATTGTCCAATTATTGCCAAAGAATTGGAAAAATCCATATATAGGTCGCACCTACGTCAAAATGTGGACCGTGTTTAGCTCTGCTGCAAATGTCTCTTCCACAGGAGCGCACAGCAAGGCTTTTAAGAAGATTAACACTTAAAAACAATTAATTGTTTGATAAAAATTATAGCAAATATGTGTCTGAGCTGAACTTTTCTTTAATAAATGAATAATTTTAGCAGGATAAACACCAAAAAAAAAATTGTTAGCTGACATTATTGTAAGAGTGTGTCTCAGTTTAATTTTTGTTAATAAATGATTACAAATCAGCTTATTTTATAAAAAGCCATAAATAGGTCGCACTTGAATATAGGTCGCAGGGCATGCAAAAATGATAAAAAGCCGCAACCTATATTCCGGAAAATACGGTACATCCAAGAGGTCAGAAATGTTTGACATTTAGGAATAGGGCTTAAAAAATAAATCTCGACTTGTGACTTTCTGCACGTTTGTTTATCTGTCATAAGCAAAAAAATCTCACAAGATGGATTTTATTGAAACGCTCAGAAAGTAATCACTGGATGCACATCGACAATTGATTGCTTTTGGAGTCAATCTAATTCAAGATGGCTGCCATAGGACAACACCCACCATGACACTAACAATTCACCATATTGTACAATTACAGTAATTTATTATTAGGTCTATTTTCATTTTTGCATTTGGGCCAGGCGAGGGTTAAAAAAAAAAAAAAAAAAAACCCACTCCCGAATGAATCCGGAAACCTGGCCGAAGAGTCCCGAAGGGTCATGCCTTTTGTTACATGATCTCCACCCAGAAGGCAGAAGGTAGGAGTGAGTTTCCATGGAGGTTTATGAGAGAGAGTGCGTTAAAACTGCATATTTCCTGCATATTTCCTTGTGCATTTGTGTGTGGACCAGCGCTCTGATTTTATTTATTATTTATTTTATAACACCGCTGCGGACCTGTTGCTGCTCTCATTCATTCTGCCCAGAGGAGCGAGCCGCGCGGTCTCTGGCTCCTCATTCCGCTGGTCACCTTTGAAGTTCCTCGTGCCGGTGTAATTTGCTCCCTCGAGTGTATGTATTTGCTCTCGTCAGCCTTGTTGCGGGAAGCACGCGCGCGGGCAGAGCTCAGCTGCGAGGCTGGGTGCCTTTCTGATCACGGGGGGGAGAGAATAAAAAGTCGATGCGGAAATGAATGAATTTGTCGCGATCAAACGAATAAAACTAGTATGTCTAAGTGGATGCTCGCTCAGAATATGAGTGAGCGACAGCAGGATTAATCAACACAACACAGGCAGCTTTAGGGAATATTTAAAAATGCTTCCTTTTTCTTTCCCTCGCTCGCCTGTAACTCCAAGGCGTCACTTTGGTGACGTGAATGCCCAAGTGAATGCCCATATATGGAGAGGGGCAGATTTTCCCGGAGCTGCATGCTAAAATCTGCTATAAATCATGAAATAACACATTTAGTGTTATTTCTCCACAATATAAGTAAACGCTCCTGTATTATTTTTAAATAAACTAATAAATATTAATGGCGATGCAATTTGAAAACATGGTGGGTGTTGGGCTTTAACAACACAAGAATTTCTATAACACAGCCAATTTAAAAGATATTGAGCTAAAATTTAATGTGTTGGTAGCTGAAAGTCATCATTAGTTTCCATTTCATTTATTTTATAGATATACTTTTTATACTTCGGGACAGTATTACACTCTTATTTCATTTTTGGTGTTGGTGAAACTTTTTATACTTTTATACTAATATGGAAAACGACTATGAAAAAACTCAGGACAGTATTACACTCTATTTCATTTTATCCATCCATCCATCCATTTTCTTCCGCTTATCCGGGGTCGGGTCGCGGGGGTAGCAGCCTAAGTAGGGAGGCCCAGACTTCCCTCTCCCCAGCCACTTGGAGCAGCTCCTCTGGGGGAATCCCAAGGCGTTCCCAGGCCAGCCGAGAAACATAGTCCCTCCAGCGTATCCTGGGTCTTCCTCTGGGTCTCCTCCCGGTGGGACATGCCCGGAACACCTCACCAGGGAGGCGTCCAGGAGGCATCCTAACCAGATGCCCGAGCCACCTCAACTGGCTCCTCTCGATGTGGAGAAGCAGCGGCTCTACTCCGAGTCCCTCCCGGATGACCGAGCTTCTCACCCTATCTCTAAGGGAGAGTCCAGCCACCCTGCGGAGAAAACTCATTTCAGCCGCTTGTATCCGAGATCTTGTTCTTTCGGTCATAACCCAAAGCTCATGACCATAGATGAGGGTGGGAACGTAGATCGATCGGTAAATTGAGAGCTTTGCCTTTTGACTCAGCTCTCTCTTCACCACGACAGACCGGTACAGCGCCCGCTTCACTGCGGACGCTGCACCTATCCGCCTATCGATCTCACGCTCCAGTTTTCCCTCATTCGTGAACAAGATCCCGAGATACTTAAACTCCTCCACTTGGGTAAGGACCTCC
Organism: Garcialebias charrua; assembly: GCA_038048925.1. Classification (NCBI taxonomy): domain Eukaryota; kingdom Metazoa; phylum Chordata; class Actinopteri; order Cyprinodontiformes; family Rivulidae; genus Garcialebias; species Garcialebias charrua. The sequence goes on from JBBPBX010056459.1 coordinate 11,081, forward strand.
TCCCCGACCCGGAGAGGGCACGCTACCCTTTTCCGGCTCAAGACCATGGCCTCGGATTTGGAGGAACTGATCCTCATCCCGGCCGCATCACATTCAGCTGCAAACCGCTCCAGCGAAAGCTGTAGATCACGAGCTGATGAAGCCAATAGGACCACATCATCTGCAAAAAACAGAGAAGCGATTCTAAGGCCACCAAAACGGATCCTCTCAACACCTTGGCTGCGCCTAGAAATTCTGTCCATAAAAGTTATAAACAGAATCGGTGACAAAGGGCAACCTTGGCGGAGTCCAACTCTCACCGGAAACGATATTTCATTTTATGATTATGTTTATTAAATGTTGGTGTTTTGGTGTTGGTGAAACTTTTTATACTTTTTTTACTACTCTGGAAAACTACTATGAAAAAAAAAAACTCAGGACAGTACTAAACTTTTATTATTTCATTTTTGCTTGTTTATTAATTGTTTAGTGTTTAAATGGTTACCTGTACCGTTGCACCGAGGGACTGAGAGAGAAATGCAATTTCAATCCTGTGTATGTCCTGTACATATTGCAGTTCTGACAATAAAGTTGACTTTAACTCAAGCTTGAAGTGCTAACTGATCGCATCCGATTTTTATTTGTTAGCAAAATGATGAGCGATTGAACAGTTTGATAAATACTACCGGTACTAATAAAACGTATTCATTGGCTGTATGTCTACAACTGATAAGTTTTGGAGTCGCCCAAATTCAAGAAGGTTGTTACAACTAATCAACATTTTCCAAAGCAAAAGTGGCTGAACTTAGATGAATTTAAAGATCCAGAGCGAAAATGTGGTGTGGTAGTAGCTGAGAGTTATCCTAAACACAAACTTATGTGATGTGTGGATGAGATCGTGCGCAACATAATTTGCAAAGCTTGACTAAAACAGCTACGACTTTGTCTCTTTGCATCACAAGATTTTCAAAGTTTAAAACCCTGCCATGAAATACGTCTCATAAAATGTGCTTCTTGGCACACGAAGAAGAACTGAAACAAGAGGAAAACACAGCATGACCTTCATTTAAATTAGAATAAGATTCAACAGAAACTGAACAGACTGGAAGATTAACTTCTTCTGCAGAAACTAAATATTTTTCCTCTTAGAAATATTTCCCTTCCATTTGCAGAGCCTCCCCCTGGGACTTTAAGCCCGAGTAGAAAATTGCTCTTTTCTTCTATAAAGAGACTTCTGCAGACGTGGGAAATGGAGTGTGTCTATATTTCACCTTTTGTCTCACCTCAATTCAAATTTTCAGCTCACCGTAACATTGCTTAAAATAGTGGGTCCTACAAAGTTTCCATTTTCATATCCTTTGACGTGAACTTTCCTCCCATCGAGCAGCAGCTTCGCGCCTTCGTCCACTCCGCTCTGGATCAAATGCTCCACCCTGGCCTTGGCTTCAGGGGAGATCAGGGGCCCCACATCAGAGCCCGGCTGATCGCCTAAAGCACAAAATCACTTGAAGGAAAAGGTCTGCCGCAACACTTTGGATTTGAATGCTTAAAATCTGATAATGGTTTGCAATCCTGTTGTCACGTTTCTTGGTTGTTACCTGCGTTAACGCGCAGTGACTTGGAGCGCTCCACCAGCTCTGGCAGCCATGCACGGGACTCCCCAACAAAAATAGCGGTGGACAGAGCCATGCAGCGCTGGCCAGCTGCTCCAAAAGCAGCACCAACCAGCTGGTTGATCGTATTCTCTTTGTTGGCATCGGACATCACCACACCGTGGTTCTTGGCTCCCTAAACACAGGATCAGGACAACTTTTAACACACGAGCTGCCCTACAGGATAACGAGCTTCCTAATGCAAGAGCTGTGCATTTAGTTAGTTAAATGGAGTGGTCTGAGTGGTACCATGTTGGACTGGACCCTCTTTCCATTCTTGGAGCCTCGTTCATAGATGTGCTCCCCTGCCTGGTTGGATCCAACGAAGCTGATGGCTTTGATGGCCGGATGGTCACAGATAAAGTCCACAGCTACACAAAAATACAAGGAAAAGGGTGTCATTTATTTTCATTGGTGCCCTGATCAATGATTTGTAGTGAGGTTGTGTGACTTTAAGAACTGAGCCACACAAAACATTTTTTTCCATCTACAGGGTTACACATCGTCAAAAATAAATTTACAGTAGTCCCTCGTTTATCACGGGTTTTTCCGTTCTCAGTCCACCCGCAATTAGTGAAAAATCGCAAAGTAGGGATAGTAGTACAAGTCGTAGTTTATATTTTACCATTTACGGTGTTAAAAAAAAACACTGTAAAGCCACTTGATTGTTGATATGTGCTGCTGATTATCCATACTGCTGATCTCATGCTGCCGATTTATTTCATACTGCTGTGTTCATTCGTCCTCATCTGCTCACACAGACTCATGTTCGTGCTGCTGTTGTTCGGTGTATTGTTTTTGTACCATTAGTGCTTAGTGTAGTCTTAGTTTAGCGTTTTTCTTAGTTCATATCTTAGATCTTATTGCTGTTTTTCTTTTATAATTTATACTTTTGTTTGATGTAACTGGGACCCTGTGTACACAATTTTGTTCCACCACATGTATCACATGAGATGTGAAAATAAAACCTTGACCCTTGATGTGTATTGTAATTTGACATTTTTTCAGCTACCGGTAATTATCATTTCGAATGACAGTTTCACACAAATCAGCTATGATCAAATCAATATACAAAACTCTAATAAAGCCACAAATAGTGAGCTGAATGAACTAGATTTGTGTTATTTATTCTTTTAGGCTCTTTTACAAATAAAAATAATAATATTTAACAAGTTAAATAATGGTTGTGTGGTGGAATAGCACTTGTAAAGCTGTATTAGCCTCATCATCATAAATAAAGATGATGAAGCAACTCCATTAACTTCAACTGTTTAAAATCAAAGACAAAATGTTCATTTTTCTGAGTGCTGCCATGCAGAGTCTGCACACTGGGGATGCTGGTTGGTACCATCGATACAGAAGTCCTGTCGACACTTTCATCCAATTAAAAGGCTATTACTTTGTCAATCAGCGTAACTTGACTTGGTTTTTAAGCCTCAAATATCTACTTTAAACTAAATGTTTTTAAAATACCTATTCAAACACATTGCAGCATGGTAAGAACTACAGGAATCAACAAAAACCAACACCTGAAAATATTTAGGTGATTTTTTATTAATTTTTTTGTCAAGTAAATGTCACATTTGTTTTCATGGAGGGGCAGGACTTACAAACTGTACAACAGACAGCAATCAGGGGGTGATCATCTTTTGTGGCTTCAACTTTCTATTTAGGATCCTGTCTCCAACATTATTTGTCCATGATTAGCCTCTGTGGTTTCTCAGCAAGTAAATAACATTAAAAATATATACATATGCTGATGGCTAAAATGTTCAATTCAAAGCTGGATATGGAAAATGAGCCAAAATATGACATCATGGGGACTACATTAATCTCTTCTACACAATAAGAGTGAAAAATACTCATATTTCTGTGAGCAGTTCATATCCAGAAGCTCTGCATCTAAAACATCTGAAGGTTTGTGGCAGTTCCAGCTGACACCATACTGTGTGGACTTTTACATCAACATATTTACACTGAGAGCTACGTGGACTGGGTTCTCGTAACATGGTACGGGTGCAACACAACAGATTATGTAACACAAACCGCGAGCTGTGCTGCAACATGGATGCTCTTCCTGGTAAGTTATACTCTATGATGCAAAATTGATGCGGTGTAAGAAAATCACAGCAAATCAAGGAATTTCTGGAAAAGTGGCCCAGTTTTGTTACTTTATTTAAACTGAGAACATGCTGACTCCCGTCTACTGCACGCTGGTCACTTAAATAAAACAAAAGTTTTTTTCAATACATCTGAGATCACCAAACCTTAAAGGTGCACTATGTAACTTTCTGTTGTGCTCAGAACTTAGAAATATTTTCAACAGGCAAAGCATTCTGATCCCTCCCCCTCAGAGCCATATATGGCTCTGCTCTGCTGAAATTCAAATTCAAGCTCTGTTTTTATTGGCTGATTCAAATTCAAGCTCTGTTTTTATTGGCTGATTCAAATTCAAGCTCTGTTTTTATTGGCTGGTTACAAACTCTGTTTTTATTGGCTGGTTAACGGCGGGTCACTCTGTGTTTTTAGTGTTTTTATAAATGCTGATAGAGAAGCAAGGGGACTATAGTTTTTTTCAGAGATTACTTTGTCTAACACCAGTCTGTCAGTAGATAGTGACAGAGTGAAGAAATATGTTAAAAATATATTGTTAGAAAAGTTACAGACTGCACTACAAAGTTACATAGTGCAGCTTTAAATCCTTCTACTTCAAATGCCTCAGAACGACTTAAAATTTGTCATGGAAATCCCTACATTTGATGCCAGGGTATATAATCAGTGAAGCAAGTCGTTTCTGGACCTACTCCAATTGTTTACCATAGATGCACACCATGTAAGCCTTAAAGAACAGGGGGTCACACTCACCTGCATGCTGCCCGTGGATAATATTGAGTGTACCATCTGGTGCCCCAGCGTCTTGCAGCATTTTAGCCAAAAGCATGGTGCAGCCCGGGACGCGCTCAGAGGGCTTCATCAGGTACGTGTTGCCGCACACCATCGCGACGGGGAACATCCACAGTGGAATCATTGCAGGGAAGTTAAACGGGGCGACGCCGGCACAGACACCGAGAGGGAGCCGGTAGGTGTGTGTGTCCATGTCCTTGGTGATGGAGGGTAAGGTTTCCCCAAGCATCAAGGATGTGATGCTGCAGGCGTGCTCGACCACCTCTGAAAGAGCGAGAGGAAGAAACATGATCCATTTGATCAACAAAAAGTGCAGCGACAGATGAAATTAGCTCTGACTCCAGCTTCTATCAGTCGTCCTCATAATATACCTACAACCAGCATCCTTTAAAGCCGAAGCTGTCAATCTGTTGGCTCCAATGACCGGACAATCTGATCAGAATGTTTATAACTTTAAACCTAATTTTAAAAAGTGTCTTTAGAATAAAAAAATAGCATTTTGTCTTATTGGTATCCTCATGTGCGACCAAAGTCAGCTCAAATATTAGGACTAAAACAAATTACTAAACGCCTTGTCCCTGCCTACAACCTTTGCATATTCATGTGCAGATATCTGTTTAAAGAGATTAACCCATCACCCTGTCCCTAATTGTATTCATTAGACATAATTAAGAAGGCTCATCCATGCCCATTAAAGCTCTGATAATAAAAAGTTAATGCCAGGGATAAAACCAAGCCGTGACACGAGAGGGATTATCAGCAAACCTGTGCAGACTGCAGAAGGATTGAGTCCAATCACAAATCTGAAGAAAAAGGGTTGACAAAACCCAAGAGCCACACATTTTTAATTCCAAAAAGTAGGTGACATATACAGTAGTCCAAATGCTCAAGTAAACATGTATTTTTTCCATAAAATCTCCACATTTTAAATTATTTATGGTGAAGACGCATCAATTGATTATTAAAATGATTGTGTTGTTTTTAATATATTTTGTCACAGGGCTTTTTTAAAATTTGCATGTTATTTGCTGTCGTAAAGCTGCCAAAGCAAACAAGTGCTTATATCAAGGAGCACTGCATAAATATTTATTTCATCAATAACAAAAGCAAAGCTTGAAAATTGATCTGAAACAAAATAAACTTGGAAGTTGTGCTTTGGGGAAACTGTTAGCCCAAATTGTTGTTTGCACAACCTGAGACTTGTGTAAATCATTATACAGTAATGTTATCTCCATATATATACCAACACAACCAACGAAGTACCCTTTACTTTACTAATTTAGTAGTACAGTAATAGTACAAGTATTTGGTTTCAATCAAATAAACACCCTACAGCCATTTAGGACCAGGAGATTCAGACATAGATTTTATAGTTTTGACTAGGGCTGAACAGTTAATTGCATTTGCAATAATAACAGCTTTGGTAAACACAATGGATACAGTATGACCTCGTGCACACGCTTTAGCCAAGTTGTTACCCAGGAGCTACACAAAACATGCAGAAACAGAGTTGAAGCTGAGCTGAAAACAGTGGAGGTTTTTAGCAACTGAAACTGATTAAGTTATTGCTTGTGTTCGTTGAAAAATACAGGAGAAGACATTGAAAAATAATTGCATATAAAATCGCTATACTGAAGTTTAAAAAAAAATTGCAAGAATATTTTCCAAAATCGTTCAGCCCTAGTTTCAACAGAAGAAGCTGAATTTTATAAAATTTGTTGGAACATGGAACTTACCGGTAATTGGCTTTAAAAAATAAAAAAGTAATACAAAGTAATACATCTACAGATAATACATCAGAATAATGATGTTAAATGGGGATTTTTAATTTTTTTTTATTATTATTTAAAAAATAAATAAACTGAGAAGTGGTGTGCACATGTTCACCCCCTGCTGAAAAAGCTGAACCTCCTCAGGCTCAAATCTCCAACAGGTTTCCATCAGGAGTTCCATACATCTTAATTTTTACTTTGACAAGTGTCAAAGTATTTTCTATTAAACAACATCCACCTTAACATGATGCTGCCATGACCATGCTTCACAGTGGAGATGGAGCTCTGACCATGATGAGGTGGTAGGTTTGCCTCAGACTCATCACAGCACTTTCTTCCACATGTTAGAGGAAGAAGCTCAAATACAGTAGTCTGCTTTTTGTTTAGCAATGACTTTTTCATGGTCACTCTTCCATGGAGTGCATCTCAGCAGTTTATCTTGTCCCTATGGACAGATACTCCTATCTCTGCTCATCAGGGTCATCTTTGTCCTCTGGGTTGCCTCTCTGATTATCGCCGTTCATGCCTGAACAGTGGATCTTACAGAACGGCTCTCTCTAGGCAGGTCTGCTGTGCTGGCATCATCTTTCCATTTTCTTATAATGAATTTATTGGTGCTATGTGGGATGTTCGGGGTATTTTTGTAACCCCTGATCTCCACAACTTTGTCTCCAACCTGCGTGGAGAGTCACTTGATCTTGGTGCAGTCTCTTGCTTGGTGGTAGTTGTAACTGATTACAGCTGTAGTGGACCACACTCTGGTCTCTGAACTGTCCCGTGTAACACCTTTTCACTGAATCTCTCAGTGAAACTCCTTTTCTTTAAATCTTCAAGAAGAAGACAGTAGAAACTGTTTCATTCCAGTTGATTTGAATCAAGACACAAATTGAATCACCAAAATACTTCTTTAAATTTGTTCTAATTCAAATATATCAACAGCATAACTTTTGTCATTTTATGATCATGCTTATGCTGTTACTATGCTGGTTATTTCTTCATATGATGGTGTTCAAACTGTGTTTAAGTTGAAGGTTATGTCAGAGTATTCTGTTCAGTTTTGTTTAGAAATGAGAAACAGTTTAATCAAGTTAAATCATTTCTCTGGCGTCTCAATTCTGTCCACTTCTAAAAACAATCTTTCTCTGTTTTTCTAAACAAACCTTCACTCCTTTGAACTAAAGTGACCCCTCTGAACCTCCTGACTTGATCCAATTCCCTCCTACTCCTGGGGCCTCATGTACAAAGACTTGCGTGGATTTCTTACTGAAAAGTGCCGCACGGTCAAATCCAGAAAAGTGTGTACGCACAAAAAAATCCAGATGTATCAAACTGTGCGTACACCGGAATCCACGCACATTCCTTTTGTACATCACAATTAACGTGGAACTGAGCGCACGTGAGACACCTCCCCTGACACGCCTTCATTTACATATGTTAAACAGATGCAAATTACTTCCTGCATGTGTGAAGGACATGTTTGTTTGATCCCTGCGCGATCAGAAATGATTTCTAGATTCAGGAAAATAATGAATTTAATATAATATGAGTGAGGAAAATAATCCTAAGTAAGAATAGTAATAAAATGTGTTCATCACGCAAAGAACGAGTGATTGTGTGTCGGTATTTGTGTGTGCGCGCACCCTGCTTTGGTGCGCAACCGGCACATCCATTCATTCTGAGTGAAAATATTAACTTTGCGCACGAGTTTATTACCATAATTACTGTAAACACAGAGGAACTTAGATGTTTGGTAGAACATAGATCTTTGTTTATTTAATAGATGATATGAAGAAACGGGTCTGTGCGTCTCAGTGGAGAGTTTTCATGACATGACGTGATGTTGGAGTCTCCAAACGCTGCGCGCGCCACAGCCTTGTGCGCAATCTGTTTGTCTGTGAAGCTTTTACTCTCCTACAAGTTATATATGGTGTACTTTCACGTGTCATTTTGGAGAAATCTACAATAAACGCAGATTATGAATCACCTCCAGCTGCCGTGTAACACCGGCGAGGGTGCGCGCGCGCTCCAAAGCGCGACCACTCAGCCTTTGGAATCATATAGATGAGACATTCCATTGGACATGAATCGGCTTTGTGTGGACTGGACAGCCCTGATCGGCCTGCAGCTCCCTCAGGAAAGCTCGGGAACAGTTTGATCGCTGCTTCTGCATGTGCACGCGTGATGCACGGCTCCTGTGTTGCTCCAGAGCGCAGCAGTGCCAAACTGAAAAATGATTATTTCTGAAAACGGCTGATAAGCCATATCCTAGATCAGAAAATTATATCTGTTTATAAATAAATGCTCTGCGTGTTACACTATTTATTATATCCTCCAGTAAGGCTGAATGAATCCGTTCCTGTTAAATTTATTTTTGGCACAACTTTGCGCGTCCTTTGCGTCATGTGGATGTAATACTTGTTAATCGTGTGTTTGGTGGGAATATTAATCATTTTCACATCATGAACAGTTAATAATAATAATAATAATGATGACATCAATTTATAACGCACATTTCATCAATGGAAATCTCAAAGTGCTACAAGGTGCAACAGAATTAAATGTCAATGAAACAAATAATAAAACAATTAAAATCAACAACAGTATCAGCTATGATCAAAAGTAGAATCATGAGGAGGTAGAGTATGCTCGGTTGAAAAGAAAGGTCTTCAAGCCGCTCTTAAAGTCAACCACAGACTGTGGGGCTTCAGTTTCTCTGAATCACCTGTAAGTGTCGCCAAAGGAACAAGAACCACAGAAACGTGCGTACGCCTGCTCTGGAGCTGGCGTGGAAATGTACTTGGATGCGCACATATTCACGTTCAGTTCAGTTTTGATACATACGGGGTTCTGCGTGGATAGTGACGTACGCAAGGATTTTGTGCGCACGCACGGTTGATACGTGAGGCCCCAGATTATTAAACCAATGAAACGGAGAGGAAACTCTGACATCAAGTTCCCTTCAAAAACTCTATTTCCTGTTTCTTCCCCAGTCTGCTGGAGAACTATGATCGTTCTCCTAAGAGCTGGATGTACGCTGGTCAAACGCTAAAGACCACGTCATCAGCTAATGACTTATAGTATGCCAACTATAAAGTCCGCCTCGAGCTTATAGCTCCAACCTGAATGAGTTTTCCTCTCAGGGAATACTTTTATCTTGAAAACCAACCGGAACCAGTGCCACTACCTCGGTTCGGTTGATGCAGACCTCATGCGAGAAGCTGAAGGTGAACACTTGGAAGCCTGCAAAAATGTAGCTGGAGGGACGGTCCGTGGATGTTAAGGCTAACCCAACTTTACCGTAGCTTGGACGATGAATCTTCGCAAAGGTAAAAAGTCTTTGTTCATAACGAACCTGAGTCCAGCAGACGCCGATCGAAGAGTGTGCCGTGTTTTCTGGTTTAACACTTCAAGATAATTCTCCCTCCTTTACTTCCTCCATCTTTCTCCTCCTTAAACTTTTCCTTATCCATCCTCGCCAGAACTTTAAGCTAAAAGCCTTCAGATATAAGTAATATATCATTTCATTACTTTACTCTGATGTCCCTATAAATTACGGACGTGTAATTCATCTGTGCTGAAGTTAAATGATAGAAATCTGATCGATCAATCAATGTACATATGTTGATGTAAATTTATGATGTGTTAATAAAATGATTCCAGTTCTGCTGGGTCGACATAAATTAACGTTTCATGCCTTTTACATTACAATGTATCTGGTCACACAATTTATTGATTATACTGAAAAAGAGAGAACCCGTGAATAATTGATGATATTTTGTGTCAGGATAAACCCTGCTCAATTTACATCTGTGTATTGGACGGATCAGTAAATCTGATCTCCCCTATACTATTACACAGCGGAGCTTGAAAGTTTGTGAACTCTCTCTATATTTTTGCATCAATATGACTTAAAACATCATCAGTTTCACACAAGTCCTAAAAGTAGATAAAGAGAACCCAGGTAAACAAATAAACAAAATAATTATACTTTGTCACTTATTTATTGAGGAAAATGATCCAAGATTACATTTTTGTGAGTGATAAAAGTATGTGACCCTTTGCTTTCAGTATCTGGTGCCAGTTAAATTTGACAACAATAGCACAATTTTTTTTTTAAACTATTCTGGACATATTTTTTGCGAGCATGTCCATGCATTTTCCAAAGTATCCATTTGGAGTATCCAAATGGATCCCAACATCAAAACGCTGTAATTTAAACCTCGTAGCAGAATTTACAAGCCTCTGTATTAATCTGTAAGTCAAGAGAGCCTGTGGGCATGTCTCTGCCATTTAAGACATTTTAATTTAGAGCATTTTCTGTAGAATTGTTACTAATAAAACCACAGTGGAAATCCAAAGTTTCAAGATGTTAAGCAACAAAACATAAAAATTCCCAATACAGTACTTTTGCAACCCACTGTATGTCATTCAGTCGGCACCATCAGTCCCAGACATCCCACAAGAAGCGGCCTTTATTACTTACGCAGTCCTCTAAATACATCTCCCTCTGCATCAGCGAGAGTTTTGCCCTGCTCCAGGGTGATTATTTTTGCCAGTTCTTTCTGAAATAATCCAGGAATAAAGAGCAGAGAATCAGTTCAGCAGATAAGTGAGCGTTTAGGTGACGATGTGCACGTGGCACTTGCAGATTTCCCTACAATGTTATCCTTGATAAGCTGCTGGTAGCGCAGGAAGATCTGCTGCCTGTTGAGGATGGACGTCTCGGACCAGGACCGGAACGCTCTGGAGCAGGAATCCACGGCAGCCAGCATCTCTCCCTGAGTGGCTTTGGGAACGCGTCCCACCACCTCATTGGTCGCCTGAAGAGAAGAAGGTCCAAAACAACAGATTCAGTACTTTCTATCACAGTCTGGACATTTTATCAATATAAACAATCAAAGTAGTTACCGGTAATCATTTTCATCTTTGAATGTTCTACAGCTGACTCATCTAAATCATAACAGGCTTTGCATTTGGCTTTTGAAAACAGACAATTGATTCCAAACATAAATATTTCCAATCTGCTGTTACAAAATCACACATTTCTTTATCCAGCTTCTGTGTGCAGGAGTAAATACTCACAGGGTTGTGAATATCCAGCCATTCAGACGAGTTGGACTCAATAAACTTTCCATCAATAAATAGCTTGGTGGTGGGCTAAAAATAAAAAATTAAATAAAAACCACATGATTAAAATTCACAGTTAGTGAGTTCACGGCTTCAGTGTCATTTATTAACCACTATGACAGGTGCAAAGTTCTCCACACAGCTGTGAATGCAGGAGATTCTGTTCACTCAGTTCAAATATTTATTAAACAAGACATTTCCAGGCCTAACTGGAGTATGAACATTCATGAAATATTGAACAATAA
>JBBPBX010056461.1:0-22759 GCA_038048925.1 Garcialebias charrua
CTTCTACAACATCAGCCTCTCCAGCATCTTAGACCAACATGCTCCTGTCAGAGAGAGGACAGTTGCCTTTTCACGCTCAGCTCCCTGGTTTACCCCAGAGCTGAGGAAAATGAAGACAGCTGGTCGAGTGCTTGAGAGACGCTTCTTGGCTTCTGGTCTGCTAGCTCACAAGCTAGCTTATACAGAGCATCGTAAGATGTATGCTAGGTCCCTCAAAAACTCTCGAACTTTATTTTACTCATCTATAATTTCTGATAACCCTGGTAACTCCAAAATACTTTTTTCAACCATCACTCACCTCCTTCAGCCACGTACAACCTCACTCACTGACTCCACTAATGATCTTTGTAATAAATTTATCTCCTTTTTCCAAAACAAGATCCAAAAAATCAGATCAGCCATCACCTCTTCACCCCCTGCCCTTTCTCCGGCTGCAAATGTACAGCTTGAGAACCCTCCTCCCCTCAGCTTTTTCCCAGAGGTCTGTGTGAAGGAAGTTGAAGCCACTGTCAGGGCAATGAAACCCTGCACATGTGCTCTTGACCCCTTCCCAACAGTCCTGGTCAAGGCTAACATTGCCTCTCTCAGTTCACTTATCACCACTATAGTTAATCAGTCTCTCCAATCTGGTCATATTTCCCCTGTCTTGAAGTCCTCTATAATTAAACCTCTTCTTAAAAAACCTACCCTCGATCCCCATGACCTGGCAAATTACAGACCCATTTCCAACCTTCCCTTCCTCGCTAAAGTTTTGGAGAAATTAGTCTCGGTTTATCTACAAGAACATCTACATGACAATAATATACTGGATAAATTTCAATCAGGTTTTCGAACAGCACATAGCACTGAAACAGCTCTTGTCCGGGTCACAAATGACCTGTTGGTCACTGCAGACCGTGGTTCCTCCTCTCTCCTTATTCTCCTTGATCTTTCGGCAGCCTTTGATACGGTTGATCATTACATTCTGCTCCAACGCTTACAGCAGTTTGCAGGACTTACTGGCACTGCCCTGGAGTGGTTCCGATCATACCTGACAGACAGAACAGAGTCTGTCTCCATCGGGCGTGCCAAGTCATTGAGCCATCCTGTTTCTTGTGGTGTGCCCCAGGGATCAATTCTGGGACCCCTCCTTTTCAACCTATACATGGTACCACTTGGGTGTATTATCAGCAGCTATGGGGTCTCATTCCATTGCTATGCTGATGATACTCAGCTGTATCTTAAACTGGGTAGCAATGTGTCTGAGACCCCATCTACATCATCTTCTTCAGCTTCTCCATCTTCTCCACTTTCTTCTCTTTCCACACTCACAGCGTGTCTGGAGGAGATAAGGGCATGGATGCGGCAAAATTTCCTTCACCTTAACAGTTCAAAAACAGAAGCAATTCAAATTGGTACATCACATCAAATTCAACAACAAAAAATCCTCAGTATCACTTTTTCTGGCCAGAACATCTCTCTTTCCAATACAGTCACCAATCTTGGTGTTATTTTTGATCCACAACTCACCTTTGAAAGCCATATAAAGCATATCTGTAAAACTTCTTTTTTTCATCTTCGAAATATTGCAAAGCTTCGGTCTACACTGTCCCTCACTGATGCAGAAAAGCTCGTCCATGCCTTTGTCTCCTCCAGACTGGATTACTGCAATGCACTTCTCTTCGGGATTCCTGGCAAGAACATACAAAAACTACAGTATGTCCAGAACAGCGCTGCCAGGGTCCTGATGAGAGTGCGTAAGTATGAACACATCACTCCTGTACTGCGTTCACTACACTGGCTTCCTGTTTCTGCCCGGATCACATACAAAATTTATCTGCTCACCTTCCAGTGCCTGTACGGTAATGCACCATCCTATTTAAAAGAACTTCTCACTCCTCACTGTCCTTCCCGCACTCTCCGCTCTTCCAACACCCATCTTCTTCTCACTCCCAGGTCTCGGTCTCGCACAATGGGAGACCGGGCTTTCTCCTGCGCTGCCCCTCAGCTGTGGAACGCCCTGCCCTCATATCTGAGGGCCCCACAGACCGTGACATGTTTTTAAAAAAGTCTTAAAACCTTTCTTTTTATCCAGTTTTTTAAATAATTAATTGTGCTTTTGTTTTTATTGCACCCAGTTTTTTGAGTATTTTATCTGCATTTTGTGAATTTTAAATTTTTGATGCAATCATCTGTGAGGCTCCATCCTCTTGGTTGTTCCTTTTCTTTGTTGCATTTATGATTGATTTTTATCTTGATTTTATTTTTCATTGTAGCACTTTGAGATCTGTTTGATGTAAAGTGCGTTATAAATAAAAGTTATTATTATTATTATTATTATTATATATCGTGACCACACTGTAACTGTCATACATCGTGACCACAGTGTAACTGTCATATATCGTGACCACACTGTAATTGTCATATATTGTGACCACAGTGTAACTGTCATATATCGTGACCACACTGTAACTGTCATATATCGTGACCACAGTGTAACTGTCATATATCGTGACCACATTGTAACTGTCATATATCGTGACCACAGTGTAACTGTCATATATCGTGACCACAGTGTAACTGTCATATATCGTGACCACAGTGTAACTGTCATATATCGTGACCACACTGTAACTGTCATATATCGTGACCACAGTGTAACTGTCATATATCGTGACCACACTGTAACTGTCATATATCGTGACCACAGTGTAACTGTCATATATCGTGACCACAGTGTAACTGTCATATATCGTGACCACACTGTAACTGTCATATATCGTGACCACAGTGTAACTGTCATATATCGTGACCACAGTGTAACTGTCATATATCGTGACCACAGTGTAACTGTCATATATCGTGACCACACTGTAACTGTCATATATCGTGACCACACTGTAACTGTCATATATCGTGACCACAGTGTAACTGTCATATATCGTGACCACACTGTAACTGTCATATATCGTGACCACAGTGTAACTGTCATATATCGTGACCACACTGTAACTGTCATATATCGTGACCACAGTGTAACTGTCATATATCGTGACCACACTGTAACTGTCATATATTGTGACCACAGTGTAACTGTCATATATCGTGACCACAGTGTAACTGTCATATATCTTGACCACACTGTAACTGTCATATATGTGACCACAGTGTAACTGTCATATATCGTGACCACACTGTAACTGTCATATATTGTGACCACAGTGTAACTGTCATATATCGTGACCACACTGTAACTGTCATATATCGTGACCACACTGTAACTGTCATATATCATTACCACAGTGTAACTGAAATATATCGTGACCACAGTGTAACTGTCATGTATTGTTACCACAGTGTAACTGTCATATATCGTGACCACAGTGTAACTGTCATATATCGTGACCACAGTGTAACTGTCATATATCGTGACCACAGTGTAACTGTCATATATCGTGACCACAGTGTAACTGTCATATATCGTGACCACAGTGTAACTGTCATATATCGTGACCACACTGTAACTGTCATATATCGTGACCACAGTGTAACTGTCATATATCATTACCACAGTGTAACTGTCATATATCGTGACCACAGTGTAACTGTCATATATCGTGACCACAGTGTAACTGTCATATATCGTGACCACAGTGTAACTGTCATATATCGTGACCACAGTGTAACTGTCATATATCGTGACCACAGTGTAACTGTCATATATCGTGACCACAGTGTAACTGTCATATATCGTGACCACACTTTAACTGTCATATATCGTGACCATAGTGCAACTGTCATATATCGTGACCACAGTGTAACTGTCATATATCGTGACCACAGTGTAACTGTCATATATCGTGACCACAGTGTAACTGTCATATATTGTTACCACAGTGTAACTGTCATATATCGTGACCACACTGTAACTGTCATATATCGTGACCACAGTGTAACTGTCATATATCGTGACCATACTGTAACTGTCATATCGTGACCACAGTGTAACTGTCATATATCATTACCACAGTGTAACTGTCATATATCATGACCACAGTGTAACTGTCATATATCGTGACCACAGTGTATCTGTCATATATCGTGACCACAGTGTAACTGTCATATATCGTGACCACAGTGTAACTGTCATATATCGTGACCACACTGTAACTGTCATATATCGTGACCATAGTGTAACTGTCATATATCGTGACCACAGTGTAACTGTCATATATCGTGACCACAGTGTAACTGTCATATATCGTGACCACAGTGTAACTGTCATATATCGTGACCACAGTGTAACTGTCATATATCGTGACCACAGTGTAACTGTCATATATCGTGACCACACTGTAACTGTCATATATCGTGACCACACTGTAACTGTCATATATCGTGACCACAGTGTAACTGTCATATATCCTGACCACACTGTAACTGTCATATATCGTGACCACAGTTTAACTGTCATATATCGTGACCACACTGTAACTGTCATATATTGTGACCACAGTGTAACTGTCATATATCTTGACCACACTGTAACTGTCATATATCGTGACTACAGTGTAACTGTCATATATCGTGACCACATTGTAACTGTCATATATTGTGACCACAGTGTAACTGTCATATATTGTGACCACACTGTAACTGTCATATATCGTGACCACAGTGTAACTGTCATATATCGTGACCACACTGTAACTGTCATATATCGTGACCACAGTGTAACTGTCATATATCGTGACCACACTGTAACTGTCATATATCGTGACCACAGTGTAACTGTCATATATCGTGACCACACTGTAACTGTCATATATTGTGACCACAGTGTAACTGTCATATATCGTGACCACACTGTAACTGTCATATATCGTGACCACAGTGTAACTGTCATATATCGTGACCACACTGTAACTGTCATATATCGTGACCACAGTGTAACTGTCATATATCGTGACCACACTGTAACTGTCATATATCGTGACCACAGTGTAACTGTCATATATCGTGACCACACTGTAACTGTCATATATCATGACCACAGTGTAACTGTCATATATCGTGACCACAGTGTAACTGTCATATATCTTGACCACACTGTAACTGTCATATTGTGACCACAGTGTAACTGTCATATATCGTGACCACACTGTAACTGTCATATATCGTGACCACAGTGTAACTGTCATATATCGTGACCACAGTGTAACTGTCATATATCGTGACCACACTGTAACTGTCATATATCGTGACCACAGTGTAACTGTCATATATCGTGACCACATGTAACTGTCATATATCGTGACCACAGTGTAACTGTCATATATCGTGACCACACTGTAACTGTCATATATCGTGACCACAGTGTAACTGTCATATATCGTGACCACACTGTAACTGTCATATATCGTGACCACAGTGTAACTGTCATATATCATGACCACAGTGTAACTGTCATATATCGTGACCACAGTGTAACTGTCATATATTGTTACCACAGTGTAACTGTCATATATCGTGACCACAGTGTAACTGTCATATATCGTGACCACAGTGTAACTGTCATATATCGTGACCACACTGTAACTGTCATATATCGTGACCACAGTGTAACTGTCATATATCGTTACCACAGTGTAACTGTCATATATCGTGACCACAGTGTAACTGTCATATATCGTGACCACAGTGTAACTGTCATATATCGTGACCACAGTGTAACTGTCATATATCGTGACCACACTGTAACTGTCATATATCGTGACCACAGTGTAACTGTCATATATCGTGACCACACTGTAACTGTCATATATCGTGACCACAGTGTAACTGTCATATATCGTGACCACACTGTAACTGTCATATATCGTGACCACAGTGTAACTGTCATATATCGTGACCACACTGTAACTGTCATATATCGTGACCACAGTGTAACTGTCATATATCGTGACCACACTGTAACTGTCACATATCGTGACCACAGTGTAACTGTCATATATCGTGACCACACTGTAACTGTCATATATCGTGACCACAGTGTAACTGTCATATATCGTGACCACACTGTAACTGTCATATATCGTGACCACAGTGTAACTGTCATATATCGTGACCACACTGTAACTGTCATATATCGTGACCACAGTGTAACTGTCATATATCGTGACCACAGTGTAACTGTCATATATCGTGACCACAGTGTAACTGTCATATATCGTGACCACAGTGTAACTGTCATATATCGTGACCACAGTGTAACTGTCATATATCGTGACCACAGTGTAACTGTCATATATCGTGACCACAGTGTAACTGTCATATATCGTGACCACACTGTAACTGTCATATATCGTGACCACAGTGTAACTGTCATATATCGTGACCACAGTGTAACTGTCATATATCGTGACCACAGTGTAACTGTCATATATCGTGACCACAGTGTAACTGTCATATATCGTGACCACAGTGTAACTGTCATATATCGTGACCACAGTGTAACTGTCATATATCGTGACCACAGTGTAACTGTCATATATCGTGACCACACTGTAACTGTCATATATCGTGACCACAGTGTAACTGTCATATATCGTGACCACAGTGTAACTGTCATATATCGTGACCACAGTGTAACTGTCATATATCGTGACCACAGTGTAACTGTCATATATCGTGACCACAGTGTAACTGTCATATATCGTGACCACACTGTAACTGTCATATATCGTGACCACAGTGTAACTGTCATATATCGTGACCACACTGTAACTGTCATATCGTGACCACAGTGTAACTGTCATATATCATGACCACAGTGTAACTGTCATATATCATGACCACACTGTAACTGTCATATATCGTGACCACAGTGCAACTGTCATATATCGTGACCACAGTATAACTGTCATATATCGTGACCACAGTGTAACTGTCATATATCGTGACCACACTGTAACTGTCATATATCGTGACCACAGTGTAACTGTCATATATCGTGACCACAGTGTAACTGTCATATATCGTGACCACACTGTAACTGTCATATATCGTGACCACACTGTAACTGTCATATATCGTGACTTAGAGCTGTCATCGGGCCGGAAATCCACGGCCCTACCCTACCCGAGCCCTTAGTTTAATTACCCAAGCCCGAGGGAGCCCGCTGATTTCCTAGAAATCACCGCCCGACCCGACCCTACCCGATTAAAAAAAAAAAAAAAAACACTACGTTTATTTATTAAGCTTTTACTGCGTTCTCCCACTCAGCAAAAGAACTTGATGTTGTTCTTCTGTGTTTTGATGGAGGAGGTGTGAGCGCGCTGCTCGCGGTGACTTTTGATGTTGAAGCTTCAGGAATGTCAGGAATGCGGCAACTTGTTCCGCCGCAGATGAGAGCAGTGTGCGGACGTGAGCGTGCACCTGACGCACGTCAGCTGGTGACATAATTTTGAGCTTGTTAAAGTTAGGCCACAGAAATAATGCAACTCTGTGCAAGTCGTGGATAATAATTTTGCGCTCCAGCACTTCTGCATGTCTGCGGCGCAGAAACACCTGCTGCGGAGAGTCTGTGTGTGAGGACTGGCAGTGTTGCTTCAGTTTCTCATTCCAGACAGAGACAAACCAGGTTGGTGGGATATTTGTCACCCTCCAGTTCTCTCTGTGCACGGTAAAATGGTTCGAGAAATGTCACTAAAAAGTCCAGCATGTCGGGGGAGACGCTGTCCAGGCGCGCGCTGCGCGCCTGCTCTCTGGCTGAGTTGCGCAATGTAGTGGCTGCGCTGCGGTTTTCACCATCTAAATTCACTCTATTAATTATTTCCTCATCAGTAAACTTACTGCCTTATATTCTTTACAAGCAGATTAAAACAATTTTATATTGTGTGCATTTTTATTTAGTTTTGTTTGTGCTGTATGATTAAAAAAAACACATCAAAGCCCGAGCCCGACCCGGCCCGCCAATCAAACGCAAAAATATGGCCCGAGCCCTACCCGAAGTCGGGTAGGGCTCGGGTAGGGTCGGGCTCGGGCGAAGAAACGACACCTCTATCGTGACTTAGTGTAACTGTCATATATCGTGACCACAGTGTAACTGTCATATATCGTGACCACACTGTAACTGTCATATATCGTGACCACAATGTAACTGTCATATATCATTGACCACAGTGTAACTGTCATATATCCTGACCACACTGTAACTGTCATATATCGTGACCACAGTTTAACTGTCATATATCGTGACCACACTGTAACTGTCATATATTGTGACCACAGTGTAACTGTCATATATCGTGACCACACTGTAACTGTCATATATCGTGACCACAGTGTAACTGTCATATATCGTGACCACACTGTAACTGTCATATATTGTGACCACAGTGTAACTGTCATATATCGTGACCACACTGTAACTGTCATATATCGTGACCACAGTGTAACTGTCATATATCGTGACCACACTGTAACTGTCATATATCGTGACCACAGTGTAACTGTCATATATCGTGACCACACTGTAACTGTCATATATCGTGACCACAGTGTAACTGTCATATATCGTGACCACACTGTAACTGTCATATATCGTGACCACAGTGTAACTGTCATATATCGTGACCACACTGTAACTGTCATATATTGTGACCACAGTGTAACTGTCATATATCGTGACCACACTGTAACTGTCATATATCGTGACCACAGTGTAACTGTCATATATCGTGACCACACTGTAACTGTCATATATCGTGACCACAGTGTAACTGTCATATATCGTGACCACACTGTAACTGTCACATATCGTGACCACAGTGTAACTGTCATATATCGTGACCACACTGTAACTGTCATATATCATGACCACAGTGTAACTGTCATATATCGTGACCACAGTGTAACTGTCCTATATCTTGACCACACTGTAACTGTCATATATTGTGACCACAGTGTAACTGTCATATATCGTGACCACACTGTAACTGTCATATATCGTGACCACAGTGTAACTGTCCTATATCTTGACCACACTGTAACTGTCATATATTGTGACCACAGTGTAACTGTCATATATCGTGACCACACTGTAACTGTCATATATTGTGACCACAGTGTAACTGTCATATATCGTGACCACACTGTAACTGTCATATATCGTGACCACACTGTAACTGTCATATATCATTACCACAGTGTAACTGAAATATATCGTGACCACAGTGTAACTGTCATGTATTGTTACCACAGTGTAACTGTCATATATCGTGACCACAGTGTAACTGTCATATATCGTGACTACAGTGTAACTGTCATATATCGTGACCACAGTGTAACTGTCATATATCGTGACCACAGTGTAACTGTCATATATTGTTACCACAGTGTAACTGTCATATATCGTGACCACACTGTAACTGTCATATATCGTGACCACAGTGTAACTGTCATATATCGTGACCACACTGTAACTGTCATATCGTGACCACAGTGTAACTGTCATATATCATTACCACAGTGTAACTGTCATATATCGTGACCACAGTGTAACTGTCATATATCGTGACCACAGTGTAACTGTCATATATCGTGACCACAGTGTAACTGTCATATATCGTGACCACAGTGTAACTGTCATATATCGTGACCACACTCTAACTGTCATATATCGTGACCATAGTGCAACTGTCATATATCGTGACCACAGTGTAACTGTCATATATCGTGACCACAGTGTAACTGTCATATATCGTGACCACAGTGTAACTGTCATATATCGTGACCACAGTGTAACTGTCATATATCGTGACCACACTGTAACTGTCATATATCGTGACCACAGTGTAACTGTCATATATCGTGACCACACTGTAACTGTCATATCGTGACCACAGTGTAACTGTCATATATCGTGACCACAGTGTAACTGTCATATATCGTGACCACAGTGTAACTGTCATATATCGTGACCACAGTGTAACTGTCATATATCGTGACCACAGTGTAACTGTCATATATCGTGACCACAGTGTAACTGTCATATATCGTGACCACACTGTAACTGTCATATATCGTGACCACACTGTAACTGTCATATATCGTGACCACAGTGCAACTGTCATATATCGTGACCACAGTGTAACTGTCATATATCGTGACCACAGTGTAACTGTCATATATCGTGACCACACTGTAACTGTCATATATCGTGACCACAGTGTAACTGTCATATATCGTGACCACACTGTAACTGTCATATATCGTGACCACACTGTAACTGTCATATATCGTGACCACAGTGTAACTGTCATATATCGTGACCACAGTGTAACTGTCATATATCGTGACCACACTGTAACTGTCATATATCGTGACCACAATGTAACTGTCATATATCATTGACCACAGTGTAACTGTCATATATCCTGACCACACTGTAACTGTCATATATCGTGACCACAGTTTAACTGTCATATATCGTGACCACACTGTAACTGTCATATATTGTGACCACAGTGTAACTGTCATATATCTTGACCACACTGTAACTGTCATATATCGTGACTACAGTGTAACTGTCATATATCGTGACCACATTGTAACTGTCATATATTGTGACCACAGTGTAACTGTCATATATTGTGACCACACTGTAACTGTCATACATCGTGACCACAGTGTAACTGTCATATATCGTGACCACACTGTAACTGTCATATATCGTGACCACAGTGTAACTGTCATATATCGTGACCACACTGTAACTGTCATATATTGTGACCACAGTGTAACTGTCATATATCGTGACCACACTGTAACTGTCATATATCGTGACCACAGTGTAACTGTCATATATCGTGACCACATTGTAACTGTCATATATTGTGACCACAGTGTAACTGTCATATATCGTGACCACACTGTAACTGTCATATATTGTGACCACAGTGTAACTGTCATATATCGTGACCACACTGTAACTGTCATATATCGTGACCACAGTGTAACTGTCATATATCGTGACCACACTGTAACTGTCATATATCGTGACCACAGTGTAACTGTCATATATCGTGACCACACTGTAACTGTCATATATCGTGACCACAGTGTAACTGTCATATATCGTGACCACAGTGTAACTGTCATATATCGTGACCACACTGTAACTGTCATATATTGTGACCACAGTGTAACTGTCATATATCGTGACCACACTGTAACTGTCATATATCGTGACCACAGTGTAACTGTCATATATCTTGACCACACTGTAACTGTCATATATTGTGACCACAGTGTAACTGTCATATATCGTGACCACACTGTAACTGTCATATATTGTGACCACAGTGTAACTGTCATATATCGTGACCACACTGTAACTGTCATATATCGTGACCACACTGTAACTGTCATATATCATTACCACAGTGTAACTGAAATATATCGTGACCACAGTGTAACTGTCATATATTGTTACCACAGTGTAACTGTCATATATCGTGACCACAGTGTAACTGTCATATATCGTGACCACAGTGTAACTGTCATATATCGTGACCACAGTGTAACTGTCATATATCGTGACCACAGTGTAACTGTCATATATCGTGACCACAGTGTAACTGTCATATATCGTGACCACACTGTAACTGTCATATATCGTGACCACAGTGTAACTGTCATATATCGTGACCACACTGTAACTGTCATATCGTGACCACAGTGTAACTGTCATATATCATGACCACAGTGTAACTGTCATATATCATGACCACAGTGTAACTGTCATATATCGTGACCACAGTGTAACTGTCATATATCGTGACCACAGTGTAACTGTCATATATCGTGACCACAGTGTAACTGTCATATATCGTGACCACACTGTAACTGTCATATATCGTGACCACAGTGTAACTGTCATATATCGTGACCACAGTAACTGTCATATATCGTGACCACAGTGTAACTGTCATATATCGTGACCACAGTGTAACTGTCATATATCGTGACCACAGTGTAACTGTCATATATCGTGACCACACTGTAACTGTCATATATCGTGACCACAGTGTAACTGTCATATATCGTGACCACACTGTAACTGTCATATCGTGACCACAGTGTAACTGTCATATATCATGACCACAGTGTAACTGTCATATATCATGACCACACTGTAACTGTCATATATCGTGACCACAGTGTAACTGTCATATATCGTGACCACAGTGTAACTGTCATATATCGTGACCACACTGTAACTGTCATATATCGTGACCACACTGTAACTGTCATATATCGTGACCACAGTGCAACTGTCATATATCGTGACCACAGTATAACTGTCATATATCGTGACCACAGTGTAACTGTCATATATCGTGACCACAGTGTAACTGTCATATATCGTGACCACAGTGTAACTGTCATATATCGTGACCACACTTTAACTGTCATATATCGTGACCATAGTGCAACTGTCATATATCGTGACCACAGTGTAACTGTCATATATCGTGACCACAGTGTAACTGTCATATATCGTGACCACAGTGTAACTGTCATATATTGTTACCACAGTGTAACTGTCATATATCGTGACCACACTGTAACTGTCATATATCGTGACCACAGTGTAACTGTCATATATCGTGACCATACTGTAACTGTCATATCGTGACCACAGTGTAACTGTCATATATCATTACCACAGTGTAACTGTCATATATCATGACCACAGTGTAACTGTCATATATCGTGACCACAGTGTATCTGTCATATATCGTGACCACAGTGTAACTGTCATATATCGTGACCACAGTGTAACTGTCATATATCGTGACCACACTGTAACTGTCATATATCGTGACCATCAGTGTAACTGTCATATATCGTGACCACAGTGTAACTGTCATATATCGTGACCACAGTGTAACTGTCATATATCGTGACCACAGTGTAACTGTCATATATCGTGACCACAGTGTAACTGTCATATATCGTGACCACAGTGTAACTGTCATATATCGTGACCACAGTGTAACTGTCATATATCGTGACCACAGTGTAACTGTCATATATCGTGACCACAGTGTAACTGTCATATATTGTTACCACAGTGTAACTGTCATATATCGTGACCACACTGTAACTGTCATATATCGTGACCACAGTGTAACTGTCATATATCGTGACCATACTGTAACTGTCATATCGTGACCACAGTGTAACTGTCATATATCATTACCACAGTGTAACTGTCATATATCATGACCACAGTGTAACTGTCATATATCGTGACCACAGTGTATCTGTCATATATCGTGACCACAGTGTAACTGTCATATATCGTGACCACAGTGTAACTGTCATATATCGTGACCACACTGTAACTGTCATATATCGTGACCATAGTGCAACTGTCATATATCGTGACCACAGTGTAACTGTCATATATCGTGACCACAGTGT
The DNA here is from genome assembly GCA_038048925.1 of Garcialebias charrua. Lineage (NCBI taxonomy): Eukaryota > Metazoa > Chordata > Actinopteri > Cyprinodontiformes > Rivulidae > Garcialebias > Garcialebias charrua. Next base: position 13,474 of record JBBPBX010056461.1, read on the forward strand.
AACTGTCATATATCGTGACCACAGTGTAACTGTCATATATCGTGACCACAGTGTAACTGTCATATATCGTGACCACAGTGTAACTGTCATATATCGTGACCACAGTGTAACTGTCATATATCGTGACCACACTGTAACTGTCATATATCGTGACCACAGTGTAACTGTCATATATCGTGACCACAGTGTAACTGTCATATATCGTGACCACAGTGTAACTGTCATATATCGTGACCACACTGTAACTGTCATATATCGTGACCACAGTGTAACTGTCATATATCGTGACCACACTGTAACTGTCATATATCGTGACCACAGTGTAACTGTCATATATCGTGACCACAGTGTAACTGTCATATATCGTGACCACACTGTAACTGTCATATATCGTGACCACAGTGTAACTGTCATATATCGTGACCACAGTGTAACTGTCATATATCGTGACCACACTGTAACTGTCATATATCGTGACCACAGTGTAACTGTCATATATCGTGACCACACTGTAACTGTCATATATCGTGACCACAGTGTAACTGTCATATATCGTGACCACACTGTAACTGTCATATATCGTGACCACAGTGTAACTGTCATATATCGTGACCACACTGTAACTGTCATATATTGTGACCACAGTGTAACTGTCATATATCGTGACCACACTGTAACTGTCATATATTGTGACCACAGTGTAACTGTCATATATCGTGACCACACTGTAACTGTCATATATCGTGACCACAGTGTAACTGTCATATATCGTGACCACACTGTAACTGTCATATATCGTGACCACAGTGTAACTGTCATATATCGTGACCACACTGTAACTGTCACATATCGTGACCACAGTGTAACTGTCATATATCGTGACCACACTGTAACTGTCATATATCATGACCACAGTGTAACTGTCATATATCATGACCACACTGTAACTGTCACATATCGTGACCACAGTGTAACTGTCATATATCGTGACCACACTGTAACTGTCATATATCGTGACCACAGTGTAACTGTCATATATCGTGACCACACTGTAACTGTCATATATCGTGACCACAGTGTAACTGTCATATATCGTGACCACACTGTAACTGTCATATATCGTGACCACACTGTAACTGTCATATATCGTGACCACACTGTAACTGTCATATATCGTGACCACAGTGTAACTGTCATATATCGTGACCACAGTGTAACTGTCATATATCGTGACCACACTGTAACTGTCATATATCGTGACCACAGTGTAACTGTCATATATCGTGACCACACTGTAACTGTCATATATCGTGACCACAGTGTAACTGTCATATATCGTGACCACACTGTAACTGTCATATATCGTGACCACAGTGTAACTGTCATATATCGTGACCACAGTGTAACTGTCATATATCGTGACCACAGTGTAACTGTCATATATCGTGACCACACTGTAACTGTCATATATCGTGACCACAGTGTAACTGTCATATATCGTGACCACACTGTAACTGTCATATATCGTGACCACAGTGTAACTGTCATATATCGTGACCACACTGTAACTGTCATATATCGTGACCACTGTAACTGTCATATATCGTGACCACAGTGTAACTGTCATATATCGTGACCACACTGTAACTGTCATATATCGTGACCACAGTGTAACTGTCATATATCGTGACCACACTGTAACTGTCATATATCGTGACCACAGTGTAACTGTCATATATCGTGACCACACTGTAACTGTCATATATCATGACCACAGTGTAACTGTCATATATCGTGACCACACTGTAACTGTCATATATCGTGACCACAGTGTAACTGTCATATATCGTGACCACACTGTAACTGTCATATATCGTGACCACAGTGTAACTGTCATATATCGTGACCACACTGTAACTGTCATATATTGTGACCACAGTGTAACTGTCATATATCGTGACCACACTGTAACTGTCATATATCGTGACCACAGTGTAACTGTCATATATCGTGACCACAGTGTAACTGTCATATATCATTACCACAGTGTAACTGTCATATATCGTGACCACAGTGTAACTGTCATATATCGTGACCACAGTGTAACTGTCATATATCGTGACCACAGTGTAACTGTCATATATCGTGACCACAGTGTAACTGTCATATATCGTGACCACACTGTAACTGTCATATATCGTGACCACAGTGTAACTGTCATATATCGTGACCACAGTGTAACTGTCATATATCGTGACCACAGTGTAACTGTCATATATCGTGACCACAGTGTAACTGTCATATATCGTGACCACACTGTAACTGTCATATATCGTGACCATAGTGTAACTGTCATATATCGTGACCACAGTGTAACTGTCATATATCGTGACCACAGTGTAACTGTCATATATCGTGACCACAGTGTAACTGTCATATATTGTTACCACAGTGTAACTGTCATATATCGTGACCACACTGTAACTGTCATATATCGTGACCACAGTGTAACTGTCATATATCGTGACCATACTGTAACTGTCATATCGTGACCACAGTGTAACTGTCATATATCATTACCACAGTGTAACTGTCATATATCATGACCACAGTGTAACTGTCATATATCGTGACCACAGTGTATCTGTCATATATCGTGACCACAGTGTAACTGTCATATATCGTGACCACAGTGTAACTGTCATATATCGTGACCACACTGTAACTGTCATATATCGTGACCATAGTGCAACTGTCATATATCGTGACCACAGTGTAACTGTCATATATCGTGACCACAGTGTAACTGTCATATATCGTGACCACAGTGTAACTGTCATATATCGTGACCACACTGTAACTGTCATATATCGTGACCACAGTGTAACTGTCATATATCGTGACCACAGTGTAACTGTCATATATCGTGACCACACTGTAACTGTCATATATCGTGACCACAGTGTAACTGTCATATATCGTGACCACACTGTAACTGTCATATATCGTGACCACAGTGTAACTGTCATATATCGTGACCACACTGTAACTGTCATATATCGTGACCACAGTGTAACTGTCATATATCGTGACCACACTGTAACTGTCATATATCGTGACCACAGTGTAACTGTCATATATCGTGACCACAGTGTAACTGTCATATATCGTGACCACACTGTAACTGTCATATATCGTGACCACAGTGTAACTGTCATATATCGTGACCACACTGTAACTGTCATATATCGTGACCACAGTGTAACTGTCATATATCGTGACCACACTGTAACTGTCATATATCGTGACCACAGTGTAACTGTCATATATCGTGACCACACTGTAACTGTCATATATCGTGACCACAGTGTAACTGTCATATATCGTGACCACACTGTAACTGTCATATATCGTGACCACAGTGTAACTGTCATATATCGTGACCACACTGTAACTGTCATATATTGTGACCACAGTGTAACTGTCATATATCGTGACCACACTGTAACTGTCATATATTGTGACCACAGTGTAACTGTCATATATCGTGACCACACTGTAACTGTCATATATTGTGACCACAGTGTAACTGTCATATATCGTGACCACACTGTAACTGTCATATATCGTGACCACAGTGTAACTGTCATATATCGTGACCACACTGTAACTGTCACATATCGTGACCACAGTGTAACTGTCATATATCGTGACCACACTGTAACTGTCATATATCGTGACCACAGTGTAACTGTCATATATCGTGACCACACTGTAACTGTCACATATCGTGACCACAGTGTAACTGTCATATATCGTGACCACACTGTAACTGTCATATATCGTGACCACAGTGTAACTGTCATATATCGTGACCACACTGTAACTGTCATATATCGTGACCACAGTGTAACTGTCATATATCGTGACCACACTGTAACTGTCATATATCGTGACCACACTGTAACTGTCATATATCGTGACCACTGTAACTGTCATATATCGTGACCACAGTGTAACTGTCATATATCGTGACCACAGTGTAATTGTCATATATCGTGACCACACTGTAACTGTCATATATTGTGACCACAGTGTAACTGTCATATATCGTGACCACACTGTAACTGTCATATATCGTGACCACAGTGTAACTGTCATATATCGTGACCACACTGTAACTGTCATATATCGTGACCACAGTGTAACTGTCATATATCGTGACCACAGTGTAACTGTCATATATCGTGACCACAGTGTAACTGTCATATATCGTGACCACACTGTAACTGTCATATATCGTGACCACAGTGTAACTGTCATATATCGTGACCACACTGTAACTGTCATATATCGTGACCACATTGTAACTGTCATATATCGTGACCACACTGTAACTGTCATATATCGTGACCACACTGTAACTGTCATATATCGTGACCACAGTGTAACTGTCATATATCGTGACCACACTGTAACTGTCATATATCGTGACCACAGTGTAACTGTCATATATCGTGACCACACTGTAACTGTCGAATATCGTGACCACAGTGTAACTGTCATATATCGTGACCACACTGTAACTGTCATATATCATGACCACAGTGTAACTGTCATATATTGTGACCACACTGTAAATGTCATATATTGTGACCACAGTGTAACTGTCATATATTGTGACCACATTGTAACTGTCATATATCGTGACCACAGTGTAACTTTCATATATCGTGACCACACTGTAACTGTCATATATTGTGACCACAGTGTAACTGTCATATATCGTGACCACACTGTAACTGTCATATATCGTGACCACAGTGTAACTGTCATATATCGTGACCACACTGTAACTGTCATATATCGTGACAACACTCTAACTGTCATATATCATTACCACAGTGTAACTGTCATATATCGTGACCACAGTGTAACTGTCATGTATTGTTACTTCAGTGTAACTGTCATATATTGTGACCACACTGTAACTGTCATATATCGTGACCACAGTGTAACTGTCATATATCGTGACCACACTGTAACTGTCATATATCATGACCACAGTGTAACTGTCATATATCGTGACCACAGTGTAACTGTCATATATTGTTACCACAGTGTAACTGTCATATATCGTGACCACACTGTAACTGTCATATATCGTGACCACAGTGTAACTGTCATATATCGTGACCACACTGTAACTGTCATATCGTGACCACAGTGTAACTGTCATATATCATTACCACAGTGTAACTGTCATATATCGTGACCACAGTGTAACTGTCATATATCGTGACCACAGTGTAACTGTCATATATCGTGACCACACTGTAACTGTCATATATCGTGACCACAGTGTAACTGTCATATATCGTGACCACACTGTAACTGTCATATATCGTGACCACAGTGTAACTGTCATATATCGTGACCACACTGTAACTGTCATATATCGTGACCACAGTGTAACTGTCATATATCGTGACCACACTGTAACTGTCATATATTGTGACCACAGTGTAACTGTCATATATCGTGACCACAGTGTAACTGTCATATATCGTGACCACAGTGTAACTGTCATATATCGTGACCACACTGTAACTGTCATATATCGTGACCACAGTGTAACTGTCATATATCGTGACCACACTGTAACTGTCATATATCGTGACCACACTGTAACTGTCATATATCGTGACCACAGTGTAACTGTCATATATCGTGACCACTGTAACTGTCATATATCGTGACCACAGTGTAACTGTCATATATCGTGACCACACTGTAACTGTCATATATCGTGACCACAGTGTAACTGTCATATATCGTGACCACACTGTAACTGTCATATATCGTGACCACAGTGTAACTGTCATATATCGTGACCACACTGTAACTGTCATATATCGTGACCACAGTGTAACTGTCATATATCGTGACCACAGTGTAACTGTCATATATTGTTACCACAGTGTAACTGTCATATATCGTGACCACACTGTAACTGTCATATATCGTGACCACAGTGTAACTGTCATATATCGTGACCACACTGTAACTGTCATATATCGTGACCACAGTGTAACTGTCATATATCATTACCACAGTGTAACTGTCATATATCGTGACCACAGTGTAACTGTCATATATCGTGACCACAGTGTAACTGTCATATATCGTGACCACAGTGTAACTGTCATATATCGTGACCACAGTGTAACTGTCATATATCGTGACCACACTGTAACTGTCATATATCGTGACCACAGTGTAACTGTCATATATCGTGACCACAGTGTAACTGTCATATATCGTGACCACAGTGTAACTGTCATATATCGTGACCACAGTGTAACTGTCATATATCGTGACCACACTGTAACTGTCATATATCGTGACCACAGTGTAACTGTCATATATCGTGACCACACTGTAACTGTCATATATCGTGACCACACTGTAACTGTCATATATCGTGACCACAGTGTAACTGTCATATATCGTGACCACACTGTAACTGTCATATATCGTGACCACAGTGTAACTGTCATATATCGTGACCACAGTGTAACTGTCATATATCGTGACCACAGTGTAACTGTCATATATCGTGACCACAGTGTAACTGTCATATATCGTGACCACAGTGTAACTGTCATATATCGTGACCACACTGTAACTGTCATATATCGTGACCACAGTGTAACTGTCATATATCGTGACCACAGTGTAACTGTCATATATCGTGACCACACTGTAACTGTCATATATCGTGACCACAGTGTAACTGTCATATATCGTGACCACACTGTAACTGTCATATATCGTGACCACAGTGTAACTGTCATATATCGTGACCACAGTGTAACTGTCATATATCGTGACCACACTGTAACTGTCATATATCGTGACCACAGTGTAACTGTCATATATCGTGACCACACTGTAACTGTCATATATCGTGACCACAGTGTAACTGTCATATATCGTGACCACAGTGTAACTGTCATATATCGTGACCACACTGTAACTGTCATATATCGTGACCACAGTGTAACTGTCATATATCGTGACCACACTGTAACTGTCATATATCGTGACCACAGTGTAACTGTCATATATCGTGACCACACTGTAACTGTCATATATCGTGACCACAGTGTAACTGTCATATATCGTGACCACAGTGTAACTGTCATATATCGTGACCACAGTGTAACTGTCATATATCGTGACCACAGTGTAACTGTCATATATCGTGACCACAGTGTAACTGTCATATATCGTGACCACACTGTAACTGTCATATATCGTGACCACAGTGTAACTGTCATATATCGTGACCACACTGTAACTGTCATATATCGTGACCACAGTGTAACTGTCATATATCGTGACCACAGTGTAACTGTCATATATCGTGACCACACTGTAACTGTCATATATCGTGACCACAGTGTAACTGTCATATATCGTGACCACACTGTAACTGTCATATATCGTGACCACAGTGTAACTGTCATATATCGTGACCACACTGTAACTGTCATATATCATGACCACAGTGTAACTGTCATATATTGTGACCACACTGTAAATGTCATATATTGTGACCACAGTGTAACTGTCATATATTGTGACCACATTGTAACTGTCATATATCGTGACCACAGTGTAACTGTCATATATCGTGACCACACTGTAACTGTCATATATTGTGACCACAGTGTAACTGTCATATATCGTGACCACACTGTAACTGTCATATATCGTGACCACACTGTAACTGTCATATATCGTGACCACAGTGTAACTGTCATATATCATTACCACAGTGTAACTGTCATATATCGTGACCACAGTGTAACTGTCATATATCGTGACCACAGTGTAACTGTCATATATCGTGACCACAGTGTAACTGTCATATATCGTGACCACAGTGTAACTGTCATATATCGTGACCACAGTGTAACTGTCATATATCGTGACCACAGTGTAACTGTCATATATCGTGACCACAGTGTAACTGTCATATATCGTGACCACAGTGTAACTGTCATATATCGTGACCACAGTGTAACTGTCATATATCGTGACCACACTGTAACTGTCATATATCGTGACCATAGTGCAACTGTCATATATCGTGACCACAGTGTAACTGTCATATATCGTGACCACAGTGTAACTGTCATATATCGTGACCACAGTGTAACTGTCATATATTGTTACCACAGTGTAACTGTCATATATCGTGACCACACTGTAACTGTCATATATCGTGACCACAGTGTAACTGTCATATATCGTGACCACAGTGTAACTGTCATATATCGTGACCACAGTGTAACTGTCATATATCATTACCACAGTGTAACTGTCATATATCGTGACCACAGTGTAACTGTCATATATCGTGACCACAGTGTAACTGTCATATATCGTGACCACAGTGTAACTGTCATATATCGTGACCACAGTGTAACTGTCATATATCGTGACCACACTGTAACTGTCATATATCGTGACCATAGTGCAACTGTCATATATCGTGACCACAGTGTAACTGTCATATATCGTGACCACAGTGTAACTGTCATATATCGTGACCACAGTGTAACTGTCATATATCGTGACCACACTGTAACTGTCATATATCGTGACCACAGTGTAACTGTCATATATCGTGACCACACTGTAACTGTCATATATCGTGACCACACTGTAACTGTCATATATCGTGACCACAGTGTAACTGTCATATATCGTGACCACACTGTAACTGTCATATATCGTGACCACAGTGTAACTGTCATATATCGTGACCACACTGTAACTGTCATATATCGTGACCACAGTGTAACTGTCATATATCGTGACCACACTGTAACTGTCATATATCGTGACCACAGTGTAACTGTCATATATCGTGACCACAGTGTAACTGTCATATATCGTGACCACACTGTAACTGTCATATATCGTGACCACAGTGTAACTGTCATATATCGTGACCACACTGTAACTGTCATATATCGTGACCACAGTGTAACTGTCATATATCGTGACCACACTGTAACTGTCATATATTGTGACCACAGTGTAACTGTCATATATCGTGACCACACTGTAACTGTCATATATCGTGACCACAGTGTAACTGTCATATATCGTGACCACACTGTAACTGTCATATATCGTGACCACAGTGTAACTGTCATATATCGTGACCACACTGTAACTGTCATATATCGTGACCACAGTGTAACTGTCA
>JBBPBX010056462.1:0-17189 GCA_038048925.1 Garcialebias charrua
TTTAACACTGGACTCTGTGTCATCAAACGGGTTATTCACTAAACTCTCGGTCATGTGCTCATACAGTTTGCACTACTTCTCATACTTGCACTAATGTTTGTATTACATCACTGCCTATAATCATAATACTGTTTACATTCTCTGTTTACATTTATTAATACTGTTTACTTTTATTACTACTGCTTACATGTAACTACTACTGTTTACATTTACACTACTCTAATATCTACACCACTGCTGATACATATACAATGTGCTCTGAACGGTCTTATTTAGGGATGCCCAATGTGCCTTACTGCATATGCCACTTTTTGCCTCTATAACAACATCAACTACTACCTCATACATATACTGTGTACATTAACTCATACGCTGCTTTGCCACTTTGCAAATGTCAATGCTAGAAACCTTTAGTTTATTTTAGTTATACTTTTTATACTCTTTTTTTATACTAGTATGCAAAAACTCAGGACAGTATTATGTTCATTAAATGTTTAATGTTTTAGTTTTAGAGTTGGTGTAAATTTTCATACTCTTATACCACTATGCAAAAAACTCAGGACAGTGTTAGTTTTACTATTTTATGCTTATGTCTATTATTATATGTTTCAGTGTTTCAATGTTTAGATGTTTACTGTTGCACCGAGGGACTGAGAGAAACGCAATTTCGGTCCTGTGTATGTCCTGTACAGTACATATTGCAGATCTGACAATAAAGTTGACTTTGACTTTGACTTAATATTATTGGATTATTTTAAGACATGCTGCTTAGAAGAAATATTGAGTCGCATTAATGAGATTTTTTAAAATAAAATATAATTAAGGTCAAAAATTCAATAAGTCACAATTACATATCCAACAAAATGGCCCAATTCTTTAAACTTGTGTTTTATTATTTCAAAGGGGAATCTTAAAGAATTTCTCCGCAAAAGGACTCACATCGGCCTGCAGAGTTCAGTGATTTAATTCTTTTCAAAATAGTATTACCTCTTTTTTTTCTCTTCTTTACATAAATGTGGTCTTTTCTTTTGTCCTAGAACATACATTTTTTAATAAATATTAAAATTCATTATTTATTTTTGGCCAAAAACAAACAAACCTCCAACAGACTCAAAATGGCCCACACCCTCCAGTTGATAATCCCAGTTGCATGAAGTTTTGTGGCTCTGGACATTAGTGGAGGAAGAGGCGTAAGGTTGCAGACACAGCCTTTTGCCCTTTCACAAATACAGAAGCTCCATAATGTAAAGAGTTAACTTCCACATGCCTCTTTCCTTGTGCCAGATATCAACGATCTAGTTTGAAGCAGGGCCGCAGCCACGTGTAATTACTCATCAGAGCTTCAATGGGAATGTATGCTGATTAAATGCCATTGATAATTTACGAGCCAAGAACTGGCACAGTAAGAAGATGAGTAAGTTCACTTCTGCAGTTATATTAACTGATGATGGAGTCCATAAGTGTAGGTTCGGTCCCATAGTTTCCTGGTAGTCTGGTTTTACAGTTTTATGATTCTTCCCGTAAATTTGCTGGAGTTCCCCCCCTACCAGAGTCGTGAAGTGTACCAGTCATGGGAACTGTGGTTAAATCCTAATTAGAGAGGTTGCGATGCGTCTGTGCCTCAGCGAACTCAACAGGTAGCAAAGTGGTTTGGTATGACACAAGAATGATAATTGCAAACCACTACCTGCTGGCTTTCAGGCCTAGAACCTGAAACGAACCCCTCGAAGACAAATAATCGGTTCATTGTTCGTACGACATCCAAACGTCCGTAAATGTATCGCGTATCCAGCTGTTGGTGCAGCTGTGTCTGCTCACAAGAAACACTTTGGAGCTAGTCCAGAAAGAAGAGCCAGACAGTGAATCTAAGAAAAGTGTCCCACAAAGCCAGAAAGTGTAAAATAGCAGCTTAATCTCGTGTGGTGCCTTTTAAAGACTCGCTGGCTGAGGTTAGATAAACACAGCTGTGGCATTTCAGGACAAGCAAATGTGTACTTATCTCAACAAAAAGCTCTTCGGTGGTGGAATGACAAAGATTTTTTTAATGTTTTGACTTAAGTGAAATGTGGGAAAAGATTTGTTTATTGAAATGAGGAGCGTGGACACACTAAAGGAAATATTTATATTTATTGCAAGAGGGTACCGTAATAAAGTTTTTTCCCCAGGTCTGTGTGTTTGTTTGTCTGTACCATTAGCAAAACATCCCATGAATATTTGACTCATTAACCAATCAATAATCAACACAATTCAAGATGGCTGCCACAGCTAATTGACCATAGAGAAAACAAAAATGTCAATAACTCAATTTTGCAGATGTTGAGTGATAGTATAGTTGAGCTTCATCCCCAACATATGCTTAGAAGTGAAATATCTTTGATTTAAACTTTAGCATTAGTGTTGGTGTTAACACCATTTGTCTGTTAGCAAAATATCTCATGAACCACTGGATGAATTTCAATTAAACTAAACAAGTACCCCAAACAAGTGATTTAACTTTTGGAGTTAAACCATAAGATGGCCACCTCAGCTAATCAGCCTTAACCTGCACAAATATGGCTTTTAATTTTTACGTGGTTTTTAATTTTTAATTTGAAATTATTGGTACAGTAATTTGAAACATGATCAATAAAAGACAAATATTGCCAGTCCAGTATTTTTTCTATACTGCAATAAAATTATTTAATTAAAAAAGAGTGATATATTTACAAACATTTTCCGGCAGTAGTAAGACTCCTGCTGCTTTGAAAGTTGTAACATTTTGCTTCCATGCAATAAGAAAACACTTTTCACCTAAACCTGCAACCCTGTAAACTGAAACTAACATTTTTAAGAGCTTAAGAAAGATTTTTAAGGATAAAAGCACATAAAGTAACATTGCAGATAAAATCCATCCATCTTTTACCTGCTTCTTCCATTTTTGGGTCACGGGGGTCGCCGGTGCCCATGTCCAGCAATCACTGTGCGAGGGACGGGGTACACCTGGACGGGTCGCAAGTCCATCACAGAGACACAAACGAGACAAACAACCATTCACTCCCTCACTTACGCCTAGGAACAATTTAGAGTTACCAATCAGCCTAACATGTATGTTTTTGGTCTGTGGGAGGAAACTGGAGTACCTGGAGGAAACCCACGCATGCACAGAGAGAACATGCAAACTCCACCCAGATAGGCCCCTGGACCGGGATTTGAACCAGGGACCTGCTCGCCGAGAGGCAGCAGCTCTACCAGTTGCGCCACCCGCAGATAAAGTCAATGAGTAATAAATTACTTGGGTAAGGCTCCTATCAAAGTATCTATTTTGTCAACAGTTTATTTAGTCAACTACTGTACATTAATAGCGTTTAGATAAGCAGTTTAAATACGGTAATAAAATTACTACTATTACCATTACAACTACCGGTATACTGTAGCATCTAAAACCTTTATGTCAGATCACAAGCGTGGAACAATAAAAATGAATAAATCCTGCCTCCAACTCAATAAGAAACAGTGATTTTCTAGGTGTAACACCCCCACGGGTGCAGAGGAAAATTTAATAAATAAATGTGTGAAATAATTAGCACCCACATTTCAGAGGTTGTGGTCTCCAGTCAGTAAAATGTGCACCGTTTTCTCCGGGTTGGGAGCAAGAAGTGAGGCGCTGCCTCTGGCTTTTTTCACAAGTATGGGAAGAACGGGACGTGAGATTGACAAACACAGGTGCAGCTTTCGCAGTATTACCGGTACGTACTTTGTACTGGTCCATTGTGGTGAAGAAGGAGCAGAGCATTTGGCAAGGATGCCCCCTGGACGCCTGCACAGTGGGGTGCAGTGTTTCCGCTAGTTAACTTGCCATGGCGGGGTGCTGATCTCATCCAGGATTTTTGTTGACGGAGAGGACAGAGAAAGCTCTCGGCCTTGACCTCTCTAAATGGTTTTAAGAATCTGTTGGAATCCTGGCAAAAACCAATGCAGATATGTTCCTGTTACTGATTTTCTACACCTACCTTATAATGTTTTGATACTTTGTTATTTTGTTTGAATTTGTAAAAAAAAAAAAAAGTTTGTCTATTGTTGATTGTTTAAGGAAATTTCTACTGTTATTGTTGTCATCAGTTTGTAGCAGGTCGCTCTTGTAAATGAGTCCTCGAGGCTCAATGAGATTAACCTGACGAAATAAAGGTTGAATGAATGGTAAATGGAGCTTACTTATATAGCGCCTTCCAGCCCCCTATGAGGGGCCCCAAAGCGCTTTCCAGCACCAGCCATCCACTCATTCATACACACATTCATACACCAGGTAGCGGTAGTCTGCCATGCAAGGTGCCAGCCAGTCCTGCCGGGAGCAACTCGGGGTTAAGTGTCTTGCCCAGGGACACAACGATACATGGTGTGGGAACTCGGGATTCGAACCTCCAACCTTCTGATCGGGGGATGCCACTACCACTGTGCCACGGCCGCCCCCTCATGTCTGAGCACAGCTTGTACCAACAGTTTTTGAGAGTGTGTGGGGGGGTTCAGCATAAGGGAAGAGGTGCCTTTAGCTTTTTAGCTAGAGCGCCTAGCTTAGTGCGGTACATTTGAGTTGTGTGCTCTTTATACAGGCAGGTTTGTGTGGGGGTGAGGGTTCAGCTTGAGACAAGAGGCAACGTGAGCACTGCCTTTAGCTTTTTTAGCTAGAAAGCCTGTATTTCGCGCCGCTAGCTAAGTGCTATGTCAGTGCCGGGTGGGGGAGGGGGGCAAGTTTGGTTTGGTAGGCGGGGTGCTCAGTTCTGTTGACGGGGTGGGGCTCCCCGCTTATATAATGATAGGGGAAACACTGAAGTAAATATAAGTCATTATATTAATTATATTATATAATTATTATAAAACATCCTTAAAAACAAAAGCCCAGCTTAAAAACTATCTGAAAAAGTTCTGAAACTTCCCACTAGGTTGTTAGAACTGGAAAAAAAACTATATTTGGAAAAAAGTTCTGTCTTCAAAAACCAAATAAAACAACCATCTTTAGAATTACCTTAACATGTACTAACAGTGAAGACTCCATTAGAAATGACTGTTGGCTCAACCGTAGAAGCAAACGCCACACGGTTAACTTCAAGTCTAACTTATACACAATACGTTCAACGATACAGTATCACGTATACTTTTAAAGAGGAACTAAACACAGGTTGAGACGTAACTCCTCCCCAGGCCCGGATTATCAGATAGGCCAACTGGGCACAGGCCCAGGGGCCCACGCCCACCATGGGGCCCATCGCAGGGAGCCCATTGCAGTTTTGGGGAAGAAAGAAAATAAAATATCCTTAGATTTTAAATACGACAGCCACAGAGATAACCAGTAAGATCCACGTTCTTCCTGTTATTTTTATTTTTATTTTTATTTTTTATTTTTTTTTATCTTCACTGAGTTGGAAACCATAGTAACATGCCGCGCCGCTGGCCCGCCCCCTAACCGAGTTTATAAAACAGGTAGCTGCGTTGATCGGACTGTGTGAGTTGTCGTATCTGAGAAGCAAAAATGAGTGAGAGTAAGAGAAGTGGTTTCCAAAAACGAAAGAGAAAAAGAAGAGAAGGAGACGTGTTTATTAAAAAGTATGCCATCTATTCATACATTCTTTGCAAAACGTTTGGAGGAAAATCCGGAGAAGGAAGAAGTCGTTGTGGAGGATGCTGACGGTGAGCAAACTAACATGAGTCCGGAGGAGGAGGCTATTGCTAGCTGCACAACACAACCGCTTGAACCTAGCTGTAGCAGCGCCGCCAGTTCAGATTGGTTTTATCGGGTGTGCGACCCAGCATTGTGGGGGACAGTCGATGAAAAGGCTTGCGCTGTCCTTATCGATCGTGGAGCTGCCAGTTTTCATAATCGGGCGGCCAGATATCCAGCTTTTTTTTTTAAAGCTAGAAATTAGAAGATTTTGAGCTAACCAGCAACGTTAGCTTGGAAGCGTTGCCTTCTACAAATGAACCCAACCTGAGCTAACAACGGCAGCTAACTTTACTGAAGAAATGTCTACGGTAGAAGAGCTAACAAAACAAGGAATGCTTCAAGTACCAAGAGTCTGAGCTGGTGAGGGTGCTGGACTTTGAGGACTTGGTTTGTGACTTTGCAAAGAAAAATACCAAAAAGAAGAACTTCTAAAGGTAAGAGCCACCGTGCTTTCTGTGAAATGAGTACCGTAGTCCAATGTAAACTGTTATGACTGTGCAGATAATAAATGTAATGTATTTTGCTTATTTTATATACTGTCTGCAAAACATGAATCTTGCATAATTGTGGTGTGATGCTGAGAATTAGTGCTGTAATTGGATTTTGCAGAGTGTGAAGTTGCCCATATCACTTGGTGACTGTTCATAGCTGTGTTATGTGATGGAATCATTATATCTTCAGTCGTAACATTTGAGAAGTGCTTTCTGCTTGAGTGATTTTCAGTGAACACTTTATTGTCATAAGCTTTAGCCATGCACTGGCTTGTGACAATTTATTTCATTTAATTGTTGTTGTGTGATTTATGAGTGAGATGGCAGTACTTGGTATTCATTTTTGACCAATAAGCAGTGGCGCTCCCAAAAAGGGACCCGGGGTGGCATGACAATCCCTGGAATTGTGTTCAGTTGATAGAAGACAAACAGAGCCATCTTCTGCAATTAAAACATACGTGTAAAACCCAATAAATGTGAGTGTGTGTGTGTGTGTTGTGTGTGTGTGTGTTTGTGTGTGTGTATAAATGTATATAGTATAGTGTATATAGTAAAATGGGTGTTAGGTTAAAGAGGGGGCCCTGTGAGCTTTGGTGCCCAGGGGCCCCTGGGGTTGTTAATCCGGCCCTGCTCCTCCCCCTAAGCAGATTCAAAATCATCCTCAAAATGGGCGTGTCGAGAGACAAGGAGGGGAGGAGGTAGAGTTGTGCTTTTGTCCACGCCTCCACCAGCAACAACCTAAAACAAATTAAACCTCTAGCCAACAACATACACCAAGCAACAACAAAGGATAAACATGTAGATGTATTTATCTATTCCACCCATTCCATCCAAAACCAAAGGCTTAAAAAAATGAAAAAATAAAAGAAAGAAAACCGCTTGTCAGGAGTGAAATGTGGCACTTCCATATAAGGTATGGACTGCTGCAGGACCTTCTCATCTCTGCAGGGGATTGGCTCTGCTTGAACCACCTTTGTGACGTCAGAGTGTACAAGACACATCAGAGTGAACGTCGTTGACCAATAAGAAAATTAAGGTGCAATTCCTCTGTTCAGCCCATAGGTTTTACCATAAACGCGTTTTTAGACCGGGGTTTAGTTCCTCTTTAAATACAAAAATGTGTCTACATTTATTTTATAAATGCTGGATCTGCATTCACATGACTGTTTTCCTATGTATAGTTTCTTCTGTTTGTTAAACGTTCACATACGGTACTGTATTGAGTTGTTTTAAACTTTTATAAATCAAAATGTTCGGCTTGATTAGGAAAACTGTGATTTTTTTTTAGCATTTGTAACTTTTGCAACCTGCTTTTACAAAACTTTCTCAATGAAATAAAAAACTATGACATCTCTAATTCTTTTAAAAATGTTGTTCTCTGAAGTTTGATATTCGTGCTCCATTTTATCTTACACTTCTTTTAGCTGCTGTCTTTCTAGATTTAGCTTTTAAACATCCATCAGTTATTATTACCCGCTTCTTCCTTTTCGGGTCGAGGTAGCTACTGACTTGCTATGATTAGATTTTAGCAATTTTTATATTTTAGCTGTTGTTTTGCTTATTTTAACAACTGGCTAATTTAGGCTGTTTATTCTATTTTAGCTACTGTTTTTCATTTTATTTTAGCTTTTTAAAAGCCTTTGCAAATTAAAGCTTTTAGCTCTGGTTTTGTTCATTTTAGCTTTTAGCTATTGTTTCACTGATTTTAGCTGTTAGCAACTGTTTTGCTACACTTGGTTTTGGTTGCTGTTTTGGAACTTTAAAGGTATTGTGACATCATGTTGGAAATTTGCATATTTGTCACAACATATATATCTTATATCATTCAGCTCTGTTCATTTTTGCAAAATAAATTGTAAATATATTAAAATTTCATTACAAGTTATAGTATTTTTTTCTCTGGGACACGCCCCTAAAAATCCACGCATTTCGGCAAAACGTCATTGTGACGTGACAACGGGCAGAAGGCAGAGCCTTGCCCGTTTGTCTGGTGTGTTAACTGCTTGCCATACAGATTCATTTCCTGAAAGATCGCCTCTTTTATTTGTGTAACTTGAAAAATGCCGTCACGTTGTAGCGCATTTGGGTGTTGTAATATCGCTAGTGAACAAGTGAGCCTTCACAAATTTCCAAAAGATGAGAAACTTCGACAAGAATGGACAAGACAAGTGCAGAGAACGAGGGACCGGTGGGTTCCTACTAAGAGTCGTATGTCTGCAGCGACCATTTTACTGCCGATTGTTTTCAGGAAACACCTGGTATAAAAGAATCTTTAGGATTACCAGTAAGATGGAGAAGACTTTTAAAACCGGATGCTATTCCTACTATTTTTAAAAGAAAATCTACAGAAGAAAGTCCCACAGCTACCACGTCAAAACAACGCAGGGAAGCTACCGTCGGAAAACTGTCCAGGAAATGAGTAAGTCTTTGTGTAAACATAATCGGAGGTGTGTAGTGTTTTAGATTATAAACTATATATTTTACGTGAGTTCATGTTGTTTTACTTTATACACTGTGAGTGTATAAAGCCAATTATCACGGCAGATTCTTTATGTTCGATGGTAAAAGAAATAGCCGACAGAATTAATCAGTAGCACACACACTTTTCTAATAATGTATTTTTAAATTATGTCTGCGCGATCAAGTAACATCAGTAAGTTTATTTATTTATTTAATGAGAGTTTTGGAAGATTTACTGTCTTAAAATGATAGATCTCAAACGCGATCGGGCCTCTGTTAGCTTAGCCCAAGAACAAAGAAGCCACATCACGAAGCTAACCCCACTTAGCTACTGTTTATGAAATAAACCGTGTCTAAATCACTTTTCCATTGATCGAGTGTCCAATAACTGTATTTGATGAATAATAACCCTTCGATTGCTTTAATACATTCAAGTACTAACAATAAGTTGTTTTTGTTCGCTGCTAAAAAAAATAGCCGAAATAACATGAGTTGCACACACACGTTGCTATTTATGTATTTTTAAATTATGTCTGCGCGATGAAGTAACATCAGGAAGTTTATTTATTCAGGGAGGGTTTATTAATGAGAGTTTTGGATGATTTACTGTTTTAAAATGATAGATCTCAAATGCAATCGGACATGCTCCGCCATTATTTACATGCGCGTTGGAGCGTGCCTTCCCGTTGTCACGTCACCTGACGTTTTGCGGAAATGCGCTGATTTTTAGGGGCGTGTCCCAGAGAAAAAAACTACCATAACTTGGAATGAAATTTTAATATATTTATAATTTATTTTGCAAAAACGAACAGAGCTGAATGATATGATATATATATGTTGTGACAAATATGCAAATTTCCAACATGATGGCACAATACCTTTAAGCTTGAAGCTATTGTATTGCAAATTGTAGCTTTCAGCTGTGGTTTAGCAGTTTTTTTTTTAGCTTTTAGTTACCGTTTTTTTTTATTTTTGCTTTTTCAACTTCTACTGATTGTAGCTTTTTACTTTATTGCTCAATCAAATTTAGCTTTAATTCACCCAGCATTCAGCATTCTGAATGCATTCAGCTAGTTTTGTTGGCTTTAGATGTTGGCTGTTTTGTTATTTTTAGTTTTTAGCTACTGTTGCTGACTTCAGCTTTGGGAAACAGTTTAGCATTTTAGCAGAAAATGCCTTTTTTTTATTGTTTTAGTTACTTATTATATTTTGTAATAAAGTTTTAGGTCAGCTTTCACAAAAAGGGTCAAATACTGAAATCATGTGCCCAAACAAGAAGTGAAATCTAACAATCGACTTTATTTTAAAGATATCGTTCTCAAACTGGGGAGTGACCCCAGGCCACTTTTAATGTTTCAATTCAATTTATTTTCAGATCTAAAAATTGCAAGTGGAACAAGTGGTTCATTAAAGTAAATGTTTGGTGAAACTTAAACAACGAGCAACATGCTCCATCATTCCTTCTAATGAAATCATAGGAGTTACTGAGTGATGAATTGAAGAAACTAAATGTTTGTTTTTCTCCGCATTTCACATTACATTATTAGCATTAATACAAATCCATCACTATTGGTTGGCTGACGTCGCGCCAA
Source organism: Garcialebias charrua (assembly GCA_038048925.1). Classification (NCBI taxonomy): domain Eukaryota; kingdom Metazoa; phylum Chordata; class Actinopteri; order Cyprinodontiformes; family Rivulidae; genus Garcialebias; species Garcialebias charrua. The sequence continues at coordinate 10,239 of JBBPBX010056462.1, forward strand.
AAATAGCCTTTGCTGCTCTAGCTAGTAAAACTCAACCTAAACAAACCTTTTAATTATCATTTATTGTCATTTTAATGTCAATTAAAACCAAAATTGATGTTTGAATGCTTGTATATTACCTCATTTGCACTACAGACCATTTCTTGAACCAGTAGCTCAACAAGTTGGCATTAGTGGTTTTTCGTGGTTTCTCATGAAACAATTTAAGCTTTCTTTTGATTTGCTATGCACTCCAAGAACAAACCAGCTCTGCGTCCAGAGAAAATGCTGTTTTTGTGGTTTGGATTGAAACAAAAATAGGAGGAAGGAGCCCAAATGTTTTGTACGAGCCAAAGAAAGACCACTTCAAGAAGACAACTACAGCTTCTCTGAACAACAGTGACATTCTTAGAGTCATATTTCAAATTCTTAGTCTTTCAAGGGGAAAGAGTGAAGCAGCAAGGGAGAGATCCTGAAAAAAACACTCAAAAGTCATAAAAATGAATATTTATGTAAACACACACTTGTTTGGGGTTATGTTCTTCAATTTACAACATGTATTCCAGAAAAAGCCACAAACTTCTAACCAAGAATTTCTGAAAAGTATCACTGAAAACTCATTCTGGTTTAACATTTTCTTCTCGTGGTTCCAACTGAACGTCCACTTTCCTCCGGTTAACACCGTGCATGACTGCCCTGCAGACCCTGGAACGTGGCATCCTTAATTTTGACTCATTTCTTCATTTGACTGCCTAATTTGTTTTGCTGTCTGTTAGTTACTGATGTAACATTTGAACGTTTTTGAATAAGACTCCAAAACCGACCTTGAAGTAAATATTGTTTCAGTGGTGCTCCTATCTAGTCAACTAGCAAGCTAGCTAGTATGATAGCTGTGTATACATCTCAGAGTAATTTCTGAACATTTTGTTAAGATACAACAAATTTATAATGTTTTAAATTAAAATAAATAATTTTAGCACTTTTAACAGTGAATAATGTTTACCAGAAAGTAAAACTAGTGCACCAGAAGAACCGGCAAACCAGTGCACCATCCAGTCTAACAATCCTGTCGTTTTATTCTTCTAAACCCTGTTTTAACTATAACAATTCCCATATAGATGTAGCCATTTTTCTGTTATTTTTGACTGATTAAAAAAAATGAAAAAGCTTGAAGGTAGACTTTTATTTTGTACATCTATCCAACCATGCTAGTTTACAAGCAATTTTAGTTCACTTAAGATTGGCTGTTGATTCCACACTGTCATATACGATTGATTATTTCAATTAAAGTCAACTTATTTACCGGTATAACGCACCAAGTCACAACAGAAGTTATCTCAGCTGTTCCTTTCTGATTATCAGCAGGAACTAAGGAACAGCTTAAACTGTGAAATAAACGGAACCCTCCTTGGGTCAAAATGACCCTCTTAAAACTGAGGCCTCATGTCATTTTGACAACTGTAGAACAGTTTTTGCTTTGCAAACTCTGGATAATCTCAACTGATTAAAAAAAAGCTACACTGAGACTTCAACAGTACAGATAAAATTGCATGACTTGTGTTTCCTTGTCTCTTTAAACTTGATTACCGGTAGTTACCATTAAGGCAAAGTCTTGGTAAAGTCTTGGAGTTTTGTCTGGTCAAGTACTTTTTACCAAGGTTTCCAATCAAATATTATTGGTTTTTCTTCCACCTGATTTAAAACCAGGGGAAGTTTAGTTTCATGCTGCATTGACTCTGTTGATTCCCTCATGAAGAGGCTAATTTGTTTTGCTGTCTGTTAGTGTGAATATTTATGAAGCATTCACTCTATTGTGATCCATTTTTCTTCTGTACATTTTTCGGTGCGATTCTTGTCCCGCAGTTTTCAAGCTATTCAAACAAATGTATCAAAATGCTCAGCTCTTTCAGGGCAATCCTGATATGACGTTTGGTATTGGTGCAACTTTAGCTTTTTGAAATATTTAGCCCTTTCTTCCATTTTATTTCTCATAGGGATTAAGATCATTATACAGTACAGTATGGGAGTGGTGGCGCAAAGGTTAAGAAGGTGCGCTTGTGATCGGAAGGTCGCCGGTTCAAGCCCCGGTACCGACAACATCAAAGATGTGGGTGGGATAAGTGAAGCGGTCACACCTATCTCCACCCTCATCTGCCCCACTCTGGGCCCTTGAGCAAGGCCCTTAACCCACATCTGCTCCCCCGGGAACCCTAGATATCAGCTCTCTGCTCCACACAGAGGGCTGTGGTTGCTCGGTGGTCTGTGGTTGTGTCAGGAAGGGCATCCGGCGTAAAAACAACTGCCAAATCTTCATGCGACTAGATCGCTGTGGTGACCCCTAACGCAGGGAAAAAGCCGAAAGAAAAAAAAAAAAAAAATACAGTACAGTACATCCTTCAGATCTGTTTACAACCTTTTTCTGCTCCTTTCACATTTTGTTTTGCTTCGTTTTCTTTCAGCTTCCTTGTGCAAATTTTTTTTTTAAATCAGCTACTTTCAGGTAATTTCAGCTGTTTTGTGCTCCTTTCAGCTTCTTTCTGCTAAATACAAAATGTTGTGCTTATAACTTCTTTCTGCTAAATTCAGCTTGTTATGCTTCTTTCTGCAGCAAGTTTCAGCTTTTTCTACTATTTCAGCTACTACTGTATGTACCGGTAGATGTTTTATGCACATTTAAACTTTTTCAACTAATTCCACATTTTTTGCACTCATTTAAAGTTTTTATCAGCCTAATTCAGCAAAAATGTTCTCTTTCCACTTACTTCTTGTAATTTCAGCCTTTTTCTGCTTTTTTTTAGCTACTTTTCAGTGAAAAGGCTAAATTTTAGCTCATATACTAATTTCAGCTTTTTTCAGATAATTTCCATTTTTATGCTAATTTCAGCTTCTTTCAGCAAACATGTTTTTTCTGCTTTCTTTTGCTAATTTAAGCTTGTTCAGCTACTTTTTTAAAGCATTTATTACCTAATTTCAGCTGTTTTCAGATAAATTCAAGGTTTTTGTGATTTCTGCCTACCGGTAATTAACTTCTCTCTGCTAATGTCAGTTTGTTATGCTCCTTTCAGCTTTTTTCTGCTAGTTTCAGCTTTTTCTGCTTTTCCAGCTACTATTTAGCTGTGTTAGTGCCAAATGTAGCTTTTTTTTTCCTGCTAATTCCACTTTTTTTGTGCTCATTTTAGATCTTTTCACTTCCTTTTGGTAGTTTATGGGTCTTTCTTCCATTTCAGCTACATTTCATCATATTTTTAGATAATTTCAGGTGTTTTTCAGCAAGTTCTTCAGCAATAACTGGATCATGTTGCTAAAATAACCTCAGTGTCATCAGAACCACTCTGACAAAAGGACCATGCTGCTGTAGATTTATTTCTTTTTCACTTTTGGTGCCTTGTTTCTGTATTTTTGTAGCATGCTTTGAATAAATCCTAGTTTATGTTAGTTCAGTTTACGTTAGTGCTCACATTAGCGTGTGAACTATAGCTGAACCAAACCTATGAGAATTGTGCTGCTGTTGTTTGGTGTATTGTTTTGCACTATTAGTGAGTAGCGTATATCTTAGATCTTTTAGCGTACCATTGGGCGTTCATTTAGTGTATTTCTTATATCCTTATTTACTGTTTCTTTTTAAACTTTATATTTTTGCTATTGTTGGATGTAACTGGGACCTTGGGTACAAAAATTTGTTCCACCTCATGTAACACATGTGATGTGAATGACAATAAAGAACCATGACTTGACTTGAATAAGCATTCCCACTGCATTTTGACAGGAAATGCAATTTATCCAGTTTTATTTGTGAACCTTTGTGTTTAATCTGAGATATGGGTTGTTTGTATTACCTTAAATTTTATTTGTTTACTAACTAGGTAATCCTGTTTTATCAGTGAAAGTCAGTTGGAAGTATATACGTATTCAGTAAACTACAAAATGTGAAAAGGCTCAATTTATCTCATAATTCTTTTAATTAATAACTATATTATCTACTGTACATTTAAAGTAGTGATGTATTTAACTTCCAGCAAAGAGGGCACTCTAATAAAAATGTTTATAACTAAACCCAAGAGGATATAAACACACATATTTTTTAAATAAAATGTTTTTGAGTGTTTTGAGAGCATTCCAAAGACAGAGTTTAGATTTACTGTGTAGAGACGAGTACCCTGCATGTAGGAGCTCCTATTTCATGATTTTACTGGACCGTGCCGAGAAGAAACAATCATAATTTGCCAAGTAAACACAATTTATTAGGACTCAGGCCTTCAGCTTTAATGCAGACCAGAAACAATGTTGAAACAGCTCTCTGATACAGCGGGGGTCAGATTACCCAGACTTGTCACCCTCGGGTGTTGCAAAAGAGCGGACACCTCTGGCCAGGAATAATATCTGAGCAGGACCGAAATTAATTCTGCTGACGGGCAGTCATTGTTAATGTTCGTGAAATGCATGCAGTTTAAAAAAAAATGAAATTAATGAACATGAGCACAGAACCACCGTCACAAAACACTCGCTCCAACCAGTATGACATTGGTTGTGACAAATTAAGTCTGCAGGCTGTTTTTTAACAAATATTTATGTGAGCCAGAAAATCCTTTTTCTACCCAACAGTAATGAATACCATATGATCAGAGTTGTTTCTCTGTGACTTTAAACCCTTAATTCAATACATTAGGTCATGTTGTACTACGTAATATAAACACAAGTAATAAATGCAGCCTAGAAACAAAGGAGTGATTTTTTAAATGAACCCCAAGTGTCAACAGAAGGAAACACAATCAGACATTTTGCTCCAAATGTTGCCTAAACTTTCAATAAATCCACAAAATTACTTTTAAAGAAAGGTTTGATTAAGAGGTTTATCCTTCAGCTGCCTTTACAGAAAATCCTGAAGTAGATATTAAGAACTAGAAAATTTCTGAAGACATTTTAAAATGGCTCTAAAGCCCAAAGTTATATGGAAGCCGTTATGTCTCTTCCATAAAGTTAATCCCTAACTTTGTAATAATCTAAACAAACAAACAAACAAACAAAAAAACTATATTTTGATGTATAAACGAGATAAGACCCAAGAATAAAAAGAAATGTTAAAACTGCTGATAGCAGCTCATTGTGGTCACCGTGGTAACCAGACATCTGTGTCTTTCACTTCCTATGGCTAAATTTAGGCAAGGCAGACAGAAACAGACTGAAAAGTAAGCCTCAAACAAACAGTTCCTTTGCCTAAACTATAGATCAGGATCTTCACAAATCTTGTAATGTGAGTGGGAGAAAGCTATGTTTCTATAAACATAACAAAAGTTTGTAGAATATTTTGGTGTTCTGTATTCTGTGGGATTTAGGAGAAAGAAAGGTTATCCTGAACAACTGGTGCCATTCAAAAAAGTTTACAGTACTCTGATAGTCTTCCAGTTGTATTGATGTGCAACTCTGAAAGGCAGGTATGCACACAATGTAAACAAAGCACTCAGTCGAATACGTTGAAAACCATGTGGAATCTTGAGTCGTGCGATTACCGTAACCTACATTAGGCTAGTCGTAAGCTGTGCAGGTAAACAAATATGATGCACAAATGTAAATTTTTAACAGAAGATGTTTAGATTGAAAGAATAGAATGAGTCTGCTGCTAAACATGAAAAAAATAAAAGATAGAGCGAGTACGACAACTGTCCAGAAAAATTATTTAACAAAGCTCGGCAAACAAAACAACTGCGGCTTTTGCAAAGAAAACCATGACTGTTCGACCTATTTTCAGTCATTTCGGCTGTTTCCGTAGGTAAACAAACATAAGTAGTAGTTGGCATCTGATCACAACTTTCTTCCAAATTTTAATTTAGAGTTACAATAAACCAAGATATTACACCTATTTGTTTGATAAAAAATTATAGCAAATATATGTCTGAGCTGAACTTTTCCTTAATAAATGAACATAATTGTGAAATGAGCTGGATTTAAAAAATTGTTTCACCGAAAGTGATAACAAGCCATTTATAGGTCGCACCCGAGTATAGGTCGCAGGCCTTGGAAAAAAAACATAAAAAGGTGTGACCTATACACCGGAAAATACGGTACCTTCTTTTTTTTTCTTTATGAAGTTTATGTCCATGAATTTGCAATGAGCACCTTTAACATATGTGCCCCATGCTGGCAAAGTGAGTCACAACAAGGAAACGTTTCAATACTGAGTAATTATCACCTCGCCTGGCAGCAAAGCTAGTCTACAAGAATGTCCCTTTCTAAATTACATTTTTATTGGTCTGGAGGGATGTCATCGGGAATTCTAGCCCTTTATTTAAAAAAGGAGAAACGTCAAGCTTCACAGCAATGCCAATCATTATTAGAAGGGATTTCCCAGCACTACGGCAGCCGGAAAAGAAAATTAAGAGGAATAAAATTAAAAAGATTATTTCTTAAGACCTAACTGTTAAAAAATACAAGTTATCAACATTACGGTAATCCATAAGGAAACATACCTTGGTTTCCTTATGGACTGTTTTTCTAGCAAATCTCAACTAGAGCAAAAAGCTTTAATTTTACATTATTATACATTTTATTGATATAAGATCTTTTACTTTGCAGACATATTCTAGATTAAACACAGACACTTTGAATTAAAAGCATCTTGGTAAATCAGCTGTTTATTACATTATGTTTTGGGGAAACGAACAGGTCAAATATCACCTTCTCTGACCAATGGACCAGTATGAATGTGTAAAGTCAGGCACCATGTTCCAAAATAAATCCACAGCTACTTCTGGTAGTTCTGGTACAATATATTAGTAGAAAACCAACAGGTGATAAAAGTAAATGCAAAGATGAAACATGAAATGTAAACATAACTTAAAGTAATATTTCATCAAATGAAGAGGCCATAATAAACATACAACAACAAATTAAAGTCAATTAGATGTCAAAGTAGGCCTGAATATATTTAGACCACAATGCATTGCGAAGTACTAACTTTGAGCATTAGTATCCATA
>JBBPBX010056463.1:0-10698 GCA_038048925.1 Garcialebias charrua
TATGAGTGCACACCTAATTCTCCAGCTCCCCGGGTGCTTTCTGGCTGCTCACTGCACCACCTGGTGGTGGTTGGGTTAAATGCAGAGACGAATTTCGTCTGTGTATGGGAAACATACACAGATGACAGACAAAGACATTATTATTATTATTATTATTATTATATATTTGAGTTTAGAAGGCCTGTTCAGGACTTTTTTTTCAGTCTGGAGAGTTCAAATATACATTTCAGCTTATATGACTTGGAATAATATTAAGGTGGTGTCACTGAAATGTAAATGGGTTAAACAGTCCAATTAAAAGAAGTAAGGTTTTGTCCAAGCTTAGAAAAGAAAAAGCTCAGGTGGCCTTCTTGCAGGAGACTCACCTGCCTTCACAGGAGCATGAAAAATTAAAAAGATTGGGCTATAGGAACACTTTCTATAGTTCATACAGACCAAGTAAAAAAAGGGGAGTTGCTATTCTGATTTCAAATGTGGTACACTTTGAATGTTATAAAGAGATGATAGATAAAGAGGGAAGATATGTGTTACTTAAAGGAAGGTTGGAAAATAAACTAGTCACCCTCGTCAATGTTTATGCTCCACCGGAATGTCAGAAAGAATTCTTTAAAGACGTCTTTAATTTAGTAGCCCAGGAAACTGAAGGACTTCTGATCTGTGTCGGTGATTTCAACGTGGTTTTGAATAGGAACATGGACACAACTAATGTCAAAAACTGTAAGAGCTGTAAGACAAAACTATTGAATGCAATGATACAAGAAGTGGGGCTGGTGGATGTGTGGAGGACACTTCACCCACAAGTGAAGGACTACACACACTACTCAGTTCCACATAAAGTGTATTCAAGAATTGACTACTTTCTGATAAATACAGAAGAAATCCATAATGTAACAGAATGCAAGATTGAAGTAGCAGATGTTTCAGACCATAACATGATTAGTCTAAAAATTAACCTTGATAACAGGAAAATAAATACGGTATGGAGACTTAACTTGAGCATCTTAAACAAGGAAGATAATATAAAACAAATTAAGGAAGAAATCAAACGATTCATTGAAGAAAATGACACAGGAGATGTGAATCCAGCCATGCTTTGGGATGCACTGAAAGCAGTTTTGAGAGGAAAATTGATTGCCCTTACAACGGCGCAAAAAAAGTATAAGAATGATTACATATAAAAATAAAACAGAAAATCTTAAATACCTTGAGGAAGAACACAAACAAACAGGAAGTCATTCAATCCTAAAACAAATAGAAGTAATCAGAAAATAAATTAACGAGATCCTTAGGGAAGAAATTGAGAAGAAAGTTAGATTTGCAAAACAAAGCTATTATGAACTAGGACCAAAAGCAACTAAGATGTTGGCAAGGAGGCTGCGTAAACAACAAGAATCTATGATAGTAAGTAAAATTAGAGACGGGGATAGTAACCACTTATATTATAAACCAAATGAAATAGAGAATGAGTTTGAAAAATATTACACAAAACTATACTCTCAACATCCAGCTGCAGATAAGGAAGCAATCAGACAATTCCTCGATGCACTTGACCTACCTAATATTGGGGAAGCTCAGAATAAACTTATTATGTCAAAAATCACAGATAAAGAGATTGAAGCTGCGATAGGTAAACAAAAAACAAACAAATCACCTGGCAGTGATGGGTTTCCATCTGAATTCTATAAAGTTTTTAGGGAGGAACTCAAACCTTTACTTAGTGCATGTTTTAACTGGACTCTTAAGGATGTAACGGCTCCTCCATCATGGAGGGAGTCAATTATTACACTTTTACCCAAACAGGGCAGAGATAAGGAATAATGCAAGAATTATAGGCCCTTATCATTAATGAATGTGGATTATAAGCTATATACCTCAATTATCAGTAAGAGACTCGAGACCTTATACCAGACTTGATCGATGTAGATCAAACCGGTTTCAATAAAGGACGTCAAACCCAAGATAATATAAGGAGAGCACTCCACATTATTGACCATGTTCAAAACACAAGAATTAAGGCAGTTTTAATTAGTTTGGACCAAGAAAAAGCATTTGACAGTGTAAGCTGGATGTTTTTGTATGAAATGTTAAAACGTTTTGGATTTATGGATGACTCGGTTAAGGCCATAAAAACACTATATAATAAACCTACAGCCAGAATCAAGGTAAATGGCAGCTTATCAAACAGAATACAGCTTGAAAGAGGAACTAAGCAGGGGTGTGTGTTATCTCCCTTGCTTTTTGCCTTGTATGCTGAGCCTCTTGCACAAGCAGTGAGACAAAGTGCAAACATACAGGGTGTTACAATAGCAGGAGAAGAGCATTGCATAGGACTTTTTGCTGATGATGTTATGATCTTCCTCCAGAATCCAGAACTCTGCTTTGCAAATTTAATGGATTTATTTCAAACATATGAGCGTTATTCCGGCTATATATAAATATATCTAAGACACAAATATTATCATTCAACTATTTGCCCTCTCAGAAAATCAGAACAAAATATAGATTGAAGTGGAACGCTGAATCTCTTAAATACCTAGGTGTAATCTTGACCAAGACATTCCCTACAACATTTGATGTAAATTATAACAAAATTGAAGGTGATATTAAAAAAGACTTAGATAGTTGGTATACCTTGCCAACAGATTTTAGTTCTCAAATACAAATGATCAAAATTAATATTCTTCCCAGACTGCTGTATTTGTTTTAGTCACTTCCAATTCCTGTCCTACAAAGCAGATTCAAAACATGGGATAAAATGATTTCAAGATTCATATGGAATGGAAGAAAGCCACGAATAAAATACACAACTTTGCAGCTCCAAATGAATAAAGGAGGAATGGCCCTGCCTAACTGGAAAAATTAGTTTATTGTAGCTCAACTAAGACCACTTGCTTGTTGGTGTGGACCTGAATATGAATCTCGTTGGAAAGAAATCGAAGGATAAATACAAGGTTATAAAATCCAAATTCTTATATCTGACAAACTTCTGGTAGCATCTCTCATGGATAAAATGAATAAAATTCTAAAATTCACTTTAGAAACATGGTACTCTATTATAGAAAAATATAATTTAAAAGACAAGGCTCTGCTGCTGAAATGGTTCAGGTATGATACCAAGTTTAAACCAGGACAAATGGATCAAGTATTCAAACAGTGGGAAATAAAAGGAATCACTACAATTTTTACTCTTTTGAAAAATGGACAATTAATGAGTTTTCAAGAATTAAAATTAAAATATGATTTAAAAGATAGAGTTTTCTTACGTATTTACAAATAAGAGACTACTACACAAAGCAAATTAAACGTAGTGATAGACTCATATTTATAAAAAAAAAAGTCAAACCCATCTCGGCTTTTTATAATTCTTTGGGGGAATGTAGAGAGGAAACAATACTGTACTGTATCTGAAAAAGAAATGGGAAACAGAACTGAAGATTAATATACAAGATGAAGAATGGTTCAGAATGTGTAAAATTCAGCAAAGTACAACAAATTCACTCTCATGGAGAGAGTTTTGTTGGAAAAATCTAACAAGGTTTTTCATAACACCTAAAATTAAAAGTAAACAGACTTCTACATTACAAGAATGTTGGAGATGTGGAGAAATAGAAGCCAATCACTCACATTTTTTTTGGAGTTGTACAAAAATAACTGGATACTGGAAACAAGTAAGGTCAACATTGTCTACAATTTTGGGTTATACAATTCCAAATACATGTCTAGTAATGTACTTGGGGAATATAATGGATGTAGTGAGGAAAGAAGATATGTTTTTGACAAAGGTAATCATGGCTGCTAGTAAAAAGGCAATAACAAAAAGATGGTTGAAGCCAGATCCACCTAACCAAGAAGATTGGATGAGGATTATGGAGGAAATTTCAATAATGGAAAAAATCACAAATCATCTTAGATTGAAAGGACTTAAATATGATAAACAATGGGAGAAATAGATCCGATTTCGATGTGGCACACGCACACACAACAATGTAAATACAGCTGATTGATGAATGAATACTTGTAAAATGATGTCAGAAAAAAATCCAGATTGTTGTTTTTGTTTTCTTTTATTTTGTGATTTTTTGTTTTTCACTCTGGTTTGCTTTGTACATATATTTGGTTGATTTTGCACAAAAAAAATTAAAGTAAAAAAAAAACAGTGTGTAGATAGTTCTGTGAACAACCTCAGCTTGAAGAAATATCCTCATGGATTGATGAGTTCATGGCATGTACCAAAAGAAACTGATTTTTTTTTTAAAACAACTTTTATCTCTAAAATGTTTTTGTGGTTTTTCTGAATCAAAAATCCTTTCTTGGTGGTCGTGAGATGGAGTGAGTCGCACTTGCCAGTGCTCCGGGTAAAACTTATTTTTTAGTACCACCAAGCCCTCTACATTTAATATTTTTTGCCTATTATCACGCACACAACTTCCATCAAAAACATTTCTTTTAAAGATTTTAAATTAAAAATGTCTCAAAAGTCGACAAGATCGAAGAAGGACGCTGAGAAGGATGACGCTGGCCTAATAACCCTCGAGGCAATTACCTCGCTGCTGGAGGAGCACCGCGCGGCTCTGTCAGCTGAGTTCAAACAAACTTTTCACCAGCTGGATCTCAAACTGGACCAGACTCGGCTGGCGGTGGAGGAACACGGCCAGCGTGTGTCATCACTGGAACTTGTCACTAACGACCTGAGCCAGCGCATGTCGGAGGTGGAAAACACCTGCTCAACTCTCCAGGAGGAAAACACCAGACTAAAATCTAAACTAGCAGATTTAGAAAGTCGAAGCAGACGGCAAAATATTCGTGTGCTGGGTTTACCGGAGTCTATTGAGAGCGGACGTCCTACAGACTTCTTTTCCAACCTGCTGTGCGACATCTACGGGCGTGACACGCTTCCTTCTCCACCCGAACTGGACCGGGCCCATCGAACCCTCGCCCCGAAACCCGCCTCGGACCAGCGGCCGCGCCCGGTTATCCTGCGAGTGCATCGAGTCCAGGTGAAGGAGCTGCTGATCCGGGAGGCTAGACGCAGAGGCAGGCTTGAATACCAGGGGAAACCGGTGCGGATCGTGGAAGATTACAGCCCAGAAGTCCTTAACCAGCGTGTGGAATATAAGGAAGTGATGGCTGCGCTGTACTCTTTGGGTTTAAAACCTGCTTTGCTTTTTCCTGCTCGACTCCGCGTGACTTTACCTGCTGGACACAGAAAGTGGCTGGGCTCGGTCGAGGAGGCGCAGAAGTTCATTGACACCTTTCAGGCTTCACAGCGCAAGTAACATTTAACTTTTCTTTGACTGATGTGCAACGCGCTGTTCCCGCACTGGCTTTGTTTCTGTTTACACTAAACTTTTCTTTACATGAGGTGAGGAACAGATGAGCAGGACTCTGCTCATACTCTGATTATCTGAGACTTTTTTAGTTTTTACTGCGGCTTTTTTTGAACTATTAACATCTCTGAAATGAAACATTTTTCCTTTTCTCGTTGTTGACTATCTTGAGCTGAATCTTGGGTTAGTCCTGGATTGATTGATAATTAATTTGAGATTGGGATTAACTTAACTTTACGTTTGTATGTGTGTGCGTGATTACCGGTACACATTTATGTGTATACATTTTTTGGCCTTGCATACTTTAAACTAGTTTGTGAGGTGCTTATAAATTTTTTTTATTCTCCCCCCCCCCCTTTTTATGATACTGGAGCCCTAGTTTAAAAGTTAGACAGGAGTTACCTCAGGCCTAACAGCGCAAGTACAGTAATATTTAACTTTTCTTTTGACTGATGTGCAACGCGCTGTTCCCTCACTGGCTTTGTCTATGTTTAGACTAAACTTTTGTTTACATGAGGTGATGAACAGATGAGCAGGACTCTGCCCATACTCTGATTATCTGAGACTTTCTTTTTTTTGGGGGGGGGGCTTTCTGGTTTTGTATTTAGGCACATAAATAATTGAAGTAGGCCTATCCATGTATAAAAATGGGTGAAATATATAATGTTTTCAATATATTATTTTGAACTATTAACATTTTTCCTCTTCTTGTTTACCTGTTGACTATCTTGAATTGAATCTTGAATTGGTCTTGGACTGATTGAAGATTTAATTTAGGATTAGGATTAATTTAACTTTGTTTATATGTGTATGCGTGATCACACATCTATGTGTACATTTTTGGCCTTGCATGAGGTGCTTATACATTTTTTTCCCTCTGATGATACTGGAGCACTAGTTTAAAAGTTAGACAGGAGACTTATTTTTAATTTCTATGGAGCTTGCTGCTTCTGTCTGTTGCAGCTGTCCAGGGTGGGAAAGGGAGGGGGTGGGGGGTCCATCACTGCCATTAATTTATATTTTCTTTCACTTTGCCAAGAACTGCACAGCCATCAACACATTAGACTGTATTACCTACCTTTCTTATACAAATTATTAGTAATATGAGTGGTCAGTTGGTGTTGTCAAGCTGGAACGTCAAAGGTTTGAACCACCCCGTCAAGAGAAGGAAGGTGCTCTCTCATTTAAAACAGTTAAATACAGGCATTGCTTTCCTGCAGGAGACTCACATTAGAAGTGACGATAGCAAACGATTACTGCAAACATGGCACGGGCAGAGTTTCCATTCCTCATTTCGAGCAAAGGCTCGGGGCGTCTCGATCCTCATCAGTCAAGACATTTCATTTGAACCTTTTCAAGTTAACTCAGATAAATATGGTCGTTTTGTGATTGTTTCCGGTAAATTGTACAACACACCAGTAGTGCTAGTTAACGTTTATGCCCCAAATACGGATGATGTTGGTTTCTTTGAGAAATTATTTTCACTGCTCCCGGACCTAAACACATACTCATTGATACTCAGTGGTGACTTGAATTGCTGGTTGGACCCAGTTTTGGACAGATCCTCTACAAACCCTGCCACAGCCAGCAGGTCGTCCCACACTATTCGTGCCTTTCTATCTAAGTATGGCCTGTGCGATGTATGGCGTTTTTTACACCCAGCTGAGAGAGAATATTCTTTTTTTTCTCATGTTCATCACTCATACTCGAGGATCGATTACTTTTTCATGGACAACAAACTTCTTCCCTCTGTCCGTGGCTGTGACTACCACAGTATTGTCATCTCAGACCATGCACCTGTCACTCTGTCTTTGTCCCTCCCTGACATTCCTATAAGGAGTAGACAGTGGAGATTCAATTCAACGTTACTGTCAAACAATGATTTTGTTACATTTATAGAAAAAGAAATAACCTTCTTTCTATCCATAAACAGAACTCCTGGGATCCCACTGTCAACAGTTTGGGATACCCTTAAGGCCTATCTTAGGGGACAAATCATTTCATATACCGCCCGGCTGAGGCAAAAATCTCAAAAAGAAAGAACTGATTTAGCCCAGCAGATAAAAGAAATTGATCAACAATACGCTCAAAACAAATGCCCTAATCTGTACAAAAAAAAGTAGAACTCAAAACTAAGTTTGATTTATTGTCTACATACTCAATAGAACAATCACTTTTGAAAAGTAAATCATCATTTTACATACATGGAGAAAAGTCAGGAAAACTACTGGCAAATCAGTTGAAGGGTGCCATGGCTAAACAAATCATCCCTAAGATCCAATTAGAGAACGGCACCACAACTCTAGATCATTTACAAATTAACAGAGCATTTAAGGACTTTTATTCCCATTTATATACTTCAGAATCCCAAACCAACAAGAATTTATCTTCTCAGTTTTTCGAAAAGACCAACATGCCAAAACTCACACCCAACCTGAAAGATGCACTGGAGATCCCAATATCCCTGACAGAAATTGTGTCAGCTGTATCGGTAATGCAGTCTGGCAAATGTCCGGGTCCTGACGGCTTCCCTGCTGAATTTTTTAAGAAATTTTCTTCATTACTTTCCCCACTCCTACACTCGGTTCTCTTAGAGTCATTTGACCAAGGATCCCTTCCGAAATCTTTCTTAGAGGCCTGCATTACCCTCATTGCAAAGAAAGGAAAAGACCCAACTCACTGTTCCTCTTATCGACCAATCTCCCTTTTAAATACAGACGCCAAAATTTTAGCCAAAGTTCTTGCTCAAAGGTTGGAAAAGATCCTTCCTTTCATCATATCAAAAGACCAGACTGGATTCATTAAAGGCAGGCACTCCTTTTTTAATATCAGACGCCTTTTGGACATTATTTATTCTCCTTCGGATACTGTTCCTGAGTGTGTTATTTCCCTTGATGCGGAGAAAGCATTTGATCGGGTTGAATGGGACTACTTGTTTAATGTTCTTGACAAATTTGGTTTTGGCCCCAATTTCATTACATGGGTGCAATTAATTTATTCACATCCCACCGCAACCATTCGTACCAACTCTCAGATATCAAAACCCTTCAGTCTACATCGAGGAACTCGCCAGGGATGCCCACTGAGCCCTTTGCTCTTTGACCTGGCAATTGAACCTCTTGCCACTGCTTTGCGGTCCTGTGACACAATTTCAGGAATCTGGAGAGGCGATATGGAGCACAAGGTCTCCCTTTATGCTGATGACCTTTTACTTTTCATTTCTCATCCGACTGACACGCTGCCCTCCGTTTTATCATTACTTGAGGAATTTGGAATAAACTCTGGTTACAAATTAAACCTGAGTAAAAGTGTAATTTTCCCTGTCAATACCCTGGCGCAGACTCTTGACTTTGGTAAATGGCCTCTTAAAATTGAGAAGACAAAATTCTCTTACCTGGGTGTTACAGTTACGAGGAGGTATAAAGATTTATATCAAGAAAACTTTGTCTCTCTGTTGAATCAGACAAAGCAGGCATTATCCCGATGGTCACCGCTTTCCATTTCCCTCATAGGCCGTATTAACTCAGTCAAGATGGTCACTTTACCTAAGTTTTTATATCTTTTTCAAAATATTCCTGTTTTTATCCCTGGTTCATTTTTTGTTCAGTTAGATTCCATCATTTCATCATATCTGTGGCAAGGAAAGCGTCCACGCTTAAATAAGACACTTCTCCAAAAAACTAAGGCCGCAGGCGGTCTTGCCCTTCCAAATTTCCGCTTTTATTATTGGGCAGCAAACTTGCACTGTCTAGCATTCTGGTCATTCTATTACAACAGGCCTGACAGCCCTGACTGGGTAGAGATGGAGTCACAGTGTTCTGGGAAATGGTCATCCGTGGCTTTCTTGGGATCCTCACTCCCGCTTCCACCACTTACAACTGTTATAAATCCAGTTATAAAACACTCACTAAAAATCTGGGCACAATTTCGTAAATATTTTGATTTCTCTAGTCTCTCTCTTTATAGTCCTATTATGTCTAACCAACTTTTCAAACCCTCATCTCAGGACTCTGTTTTTAAAGAATGGCAAAGAAGGGGTATAGTACGCTTCAATGACTTGTTTCTCAATAATACTTTAGCTTCATTTCAACAACTATGTGAAAAATTTAGTCTTCCCCAGTCCAATTTTTTTAGGTATCTCCAAATACGGCACTTTATTACTCTTCATTTGTCCAACCTCTCCATTTCAACTGATAGCAGTATTGTTGACACTATTCTTTCTTTAGACCCAAATAAAAAACAGTCCATTTCATTCATTTACAGTAAACTATTGGATTTGAAGCGTGCTTCCTCAGATAAAATCAAAGCTGCTTGGGAAGAGGATCTCGGCTCCTCTATTTCAGAGGACTCTTGGACCTCCATACTCAAACTGGTGAGCTCCAGCTCTCTCTGTGCTAGACACTGTCTAATACAATTTAAAGTGGTGCACAGAGCTCACATCTCTAAACTGAAATTGTCCTCTATGTATCCTGATGTCAGCCCATACTGTGTGAGATGCAAACATGCTGAAGCCTCTCTCTCCCATATGTTTTGGTTTTGCCCATCTCTGAACAAATATTGGCGGGAAATCTTTCAGACTTTATCACATGTACTAGATACACGTCTGAACCCTGACCCACTGATTGCTCTGTTTGGTCTTGTAGAGGGCATGACAAACCTAAATAAAAACCAACAACATGTAATATCGTTCACCTCTCTCCTGGCCAGACGAGCTATTTTGCTTAGGTGGAAAGAACCGTCTCCACCCACTCACGCTCAGTGGTTGGCTGACATCATGTCCTGTTTAAAGCTGGAGAAAATCAGATTCACACTCCAACAGAAAGAGGGTAAATTTGAGAATGTTTGGGGACCTTTCCTGAATTTGTTCCAGTCTCTCTGACAACACAATTCACTCAGGTTAATGCAGTCTCTTGGCTATTTTACCTTCTATTTATTTTTTTCCCTTTTCTTTTGGCAGTGATTGGGTAGGGATTATTTTCTATGTTATTATTTTTTTGCTTTTATTTTTTTTTTATTTTTTTTCCTTTAGTGTGGATTATAATGTACATGTTACAACTCAAATTGACAGTTTTTTTTGTTGTTGTTGTTGTTGTTGTTTGAAAAAAAAAGAGAAAAAATTCAATAAAAAGATCTTGAATTTAAAATGTTTTTGTTTGTCACACAAACCATTTATTCTGCATCAGGAATGTTTTCCTGAGATAGTGTGATAAGCTTCTGTTTCATTCTCACTGGTTGTTGTCTCCACAGAAGTCGATCAGTAATGAACAGCCCATAAAAGAACATAACTATTGTAAATACATACAGGTAGTCCTCGGGTTACGACGGCCTCGAGTTACGACGTTTCTGGGTTACGTCACGCATCTCATAAAAA
>JBBPBX010056464.1:0-13053 GCA_038048925.1 Garcialebias charrua
TGTAGTGGAGGCGGAGCATTCGGAAGCAGAGCTGAATTTCATCGACAGCAAGAGCCATATATGGCTCTGAGTGGGGAGGGACCAGAAAGCTTTCCCAGAAGAAAATTTTCCTAAGTGCTGCGTTCTACAAAAAACTGCAGACTGAACCTTTAAAGGGGACCAAATATTGGTTTTAAAAAATTTTATGGTATGTCTGTTGGCTACCCAGACCATGTTCATTCAATTTAATACACAAAATTATTCTTAGATAATAAAATATCACCTTTCTAGTTCTGCCAGATCTCACTTCCGTTCTGAACAGGCTGTTTATGATAATGAGCTCTGAAGTCCACGCCCTTCAAAAATCTATTTACATTAACTCCGCCCTCCAAAGGCAGACGAGGATGTCCGAACTCACGTTACCCGCAACGCAACCTTTCCTGCGTGTCCCGTGGGACAGATGGCTGACGGCGTTTGAGGATTATTTGCAGGCTTTTGGACACACTGACCTGGCGGGACGTAGCGGTGTATGCGCGCGACATCGCGACAATCCCCGCATCTGTGCAGGAGGGTCCGGGCTCTGGCCCGACTCTGGTTCTGACACACACACACACAGGTTTGTCAATGTGGTTTAGCGGTA
The DNA here is from genome assembly GCA_038048925.1 of Garcialebias charrua. Classification (NCBI taxonomy): domain Eukaryota; kingdom Metazoa; phylum Chordata; class Actinopteri; order Cyprinodontiformes; family Rivulidae; genus Garcialebias; species Garcialebias charrua. The sequence goes on from JBBPBX010056464.1 coordinate 620, forward strand.
CGTAGTCTGGTGTATTGGGCTGCTATGACACATAAACCAACACACACACACACACACACTGCAACATGCTGCCAAGGACCGAGAAGGCAATAAACGCTGTTCATTCAAGACTCCCATCTGAAAACTATTAATTTTAAATCTGCTTAGTGCGCGCTCCTCCGCCATTGTCTGGTACAGGAAGGTCAGAGAATCTTCGCAATGCTCACGTTAGCGGACAATAAATGCGTCACGGCTACGGCCGCACTGAATGGACTCAGGACTCATTTCAGCTCCGGACGGAGCCGCGGATGAACCGCTTCGAGTTTCGTCAGAGGACGCAGTGGCCAGGTGAGTCTGTCGCTCATTTTGTCTCAGCACTATGAGAGCTGGCTAGACTCTGTGACATTTTTAGCCATTGTACTGACATGAACTCAGGAAAAACAACCGTCACTTCTTTTATACTGAAGTGGGTTGAGCCTAATGGTACGTCCAGACCGAACAGCGTTTCAACTTCCAAAAAGCTCGTCACGCACGCAAGTGGACGCACTTGGTGTCCAGACCAGAATGCCAGAACGCGAAACTGCTGCGGGGTGTGTGGGAGGAGCTTACCGGTATCGAGTCCTCACTGCACTCCGCCAGGTGAGGAGCTTTTTATTTCTGTCTCTGTAGAGCAGACTTGACTGGTCGTGAAGGACTTGTCGCGAACACACAGCTACAATGAGTTTCTCTTCCATAGTCCATGACTCCGCGGGTTTTTTCTGTGTCCCACAAACAATACGTCACATAGTTGCGCAATCGTTTCCGCGTCACATAGGGACTCTCCCCCTCTCCCCCTGACCCCCTCTCTTCTCCCCCCGACTCTCCCTGATCAACCAATCAGGGAGAGTTGAACGGCGTTTGAATGTTTGAACCGCAAAATCTTCAGCTAAATCAACGTGTGCTTTGGAGGCTGACGCGGGTTCACGTGCACGGAAAAACGCTTTCCATCACGCTCAACACGCACGTGACGCCCGACGCCCGACGCCAAGACGCGGCTGGAAGCGCGTCCCCCATTGACTTTGCATGTAAGCTGGACGCTCCTGCCGTTGAAACGCTGTCAGGTGTGAATGCACCATAAGGGGCTGGACTCAGGTTTGAGGTGGGTTGTGGCTGCGGTTTGTGACGTCACAAACCGCAGGATTTGAAAACGTTGTGTTTCTATCAAAGATAAATAAATGTTAGAGTAAATAAACCACTGGGTGCACTTTTTTGGCATTAGGACTGTTTTTTATGAAGTACATACCCAAAGTTGAGTAAAAAAAACATTAAAAGGTGAATTTTGCATGTGTGGTCCCTTTTAACGCTGGTGCCTGTAATAAAATAAATAAAATGGTTAAATCATATTTGAATTGTTTTTGTAAATTTATTTATATGTGAATTAAATGGGCATTTTATATCACAATATATTGATCACAGACTTGTGAATCGATCTCAGGTCTCTCTTGTAAATGAGTCCTCGAGGCTCAATGGGATTAACCTGCCTAAATAAAGGTTGAACAAATAGAATCGAAATCGTATTGTGACAGACTTTGTCATATCGAGAAAAATAATATTGTCATACAAACAAATCAATATAATATTGTATCGTGGTAAAGCAGGTGATTATAGTGATTGCCGTATTTTCCGGACTATATGTTGCAGCTTTTTATCATTTATTCATGGCCTCCGACCTATAGTCAGGTGCGACCTATATATGGCTTTTTATAAAATAAGCTGATTTGTAATCATTTATTAACAAAAATTAAACTGAGACACACTCTTACAATAATGTCAGCTAACAAATATATATTTTTAGGTGTTTATCCTGCTAAAATTATTCATTTATTAAAGAAAAGTTCAGCTCAGACACATATTTGCTATAATTTTTTATCAAACAATTAATTGTTTTTAAGTGTTAATCTTCTTAAAAGCCTTGCTGTGCGCTCCTGTGGAAGAGACATTTGCAGCAGAGCTAAACACGGTCCACATTTTGACGTAGGTGCGACCTATATTCAGGTGTGACCTATATATGGATTTTTCCAATTCTTTGGCAATAATTGGACAATGCGACCTATACTCTGGTGCGACCTATAGTCCGAAAAATACGGTAGTTGGCTCAAAGGTAACTTGTCCCTCCTTTGTGTCTGTCATGAACTGCAGCTCTGTCCTGGTCTTTAAGCGTGGATTTAAAAAGGCTCAGGAAGTAGAGTATTTCTGATCTGTGGGGCGCTGCCTTTGTAGTCTTTTGATGCCTCTCCACATGAAATGTTCAAAGTGCCTCTGAATAACATCTTCTGACCATCTTCAGTTTCCCTAACCTCTTTCTACAGGCCCATCGAAGGGACTTCACTGCATATTCAAGTTGCAGTTCATCTTGCAGATTCAGTATTAGATAAACACGTCACTAGCTCCACACAGAGCCCATCATGTCACGCAGCCAAATCTGCAACCAGGCAGCTGAGATGAGACGGTTTCATGCATTAATGACTTCCCCGAGTCTGTGGCTGACCTTCTCATGTGCTTTCACAAACTGGATAGATCTTGTTTTTTCATGCCCATATTCACGCACCTATTCACTAATGAACTTTCTGTTTGATTTATAAAGCAATTAAATGATAATGGTCTGTGCTTTTGCGCAGAAGTGTCCGGTTGCCATTTCATGCTTCACCAACTGGCAAGTAGCTGTTCATTAAATCGACTTGCTGAAAGAAAGGAATGCTATTATTAGGAGATAAAGGAAATTGTGGGATTAGCATAGAGCCAGTTACATGTAAAGGACATAAGGCAGAAAATTCACATTAAATGTGTTTAACATATTTAAATGTTAGTGTTTTGTGAGGAATTGTATTTTAAATACATTTTTCACCGTTTTGTATTACTATTATTATTTTTACAAACTCGCTCATGCAGCATGAAGATGTGCTCCCCTGACTCTGACCTCTGACCTTTAGGTTGTCTACCACACTCACCATGAACTGTTGTCTTTAAAGTTACATTTGACTTGAATAATGTCTGATGTTTTCATATAATGACTGTCCTTGTACTCAGAATTAGCCACAGTTTCACTAATAATTACACTTTTTGTGTGTTTTCAAGAAAGAAAAACTAAATAATCTAATAATAATAATAATAACAGTTTGTTTTATTTTATTATAACAGGTGTGAACATGAATAATGTTGATTATTGTTTTCAATCATTATGATGAACTCGTGAAATATAATGTGAATTAACATACTTCTCGGTTCTGTTTTTCAGAAAATAACGTGTGTAAATGTTTTGAGCTGCAGTCTGTTTACGTCCTTCAGCTTGGAGTCATGACATCCGAGAGTTCCTGAAAACATTTCTGAGAGATGAGAGTTCACACAAAGTTTCTTTGTGTGACACTTTGCAGTTTGTCTGATGTCAGACTTCGTTTATTCCTGAACAAATAAACATGTTCGCTCAGTAACAATTTTTGTTAGATGCAAAGCAGAAGTTTCAAATAGCTATTGAGGATGAAATGTTGTTTTTCTCACTGCGAGACCCACATTTTCAGTTTAAAGTGTAAACCAGCTGAAGGCTGCCAATCAATCACCCACAGACCTGAAGGACGACCATTCTTCAGCTGCGCTGCTAGAAACTCCAAACAAGCTCAAGGAATGGTTTAGTCTTTTATACACATACAGATTTAGTCTAAGTTTATTTGGTAACTAATTTGCTTTGTATTTTGATTGAGAGCAGTAATTTAATTGATCAGATCAAGTCATTTATTATCACTGCCAGCCAGGAAATGATTGATCAAGTTGCATCATATCACCAGATCTCAGCTCCTTACTGGGTCAGTGTGAGGGCTGGGTTCACTCGTCCTTCAACGTTCTGCTGGTAGATCAGACCAGGGTTCACCAGGAGGAAGACTAGACAGGAACTGCCCAAGGTAGCAGAAAGCCACCGTGACTGTTTCAGGGGTCGGTGAGGACGACAGCTGAGGACACACATTTGTCAAAGTCAAGGCCCGCGGGCCAGATGCTGCCTGCAAATTAATTATTTATGGCCCCCTGGATGATATTTAATTTCTATTAGAACCAGCCCGCAGGCCACAGCCGCCCGCTGGTGTTTTGCACGTACCAACACTACATTCCCCACAATGCAACGGTAGTAGGGATGGGGCCGATCCGGAGTCGTATCTCATGAACCCAGAGTAATAAGACCCGCCTCACGTCACATTCAGGAAATCCATTCCATAGTTTGCAGCCAGCTACAGCGTGCGGACTGAGTGAGTAGTGTTACGTGGGCACATTTTCTTCCGTCTTTTGTTAGTTTGTTATTTTTATTTTTGGCACCTTTTGACGGTTCACTGGTGGAGGGGGCGGGGCTCAGCCAGTCTAAGTGTTTTTAGCTGCGCTGGTAGCACACCTGTGGGGTGATTGACTGATGGAGTAGCGTGTTGGGAGCTGCTGTTGCAGTGGAGAAGACGTGTAAAGAAGAAAATAATTTAAGGTACGGTGCGGGTAGGCTCTGGACGGAGGAACAGAGTCTTCACCTCGGGTCGGATCAACCCAGAGGGGAGCGTCTGAAGTCTGTTGGAGTCAGTCTCCCCACCATCACAGACATTTACACCTCCAGATGCAGGAAAAGAGCCACCTGCATCATGAAAGACCTCACTCACCCAGCACACTCACTCTTTGCCCCACTCCCCTCAGGACGGAGGTTGAGGAGCATCAAATGTAGAACCACTAGACTGAGGAACAGCTTCTACCCTGAGGCTGTTAGACTCATGAATAAATAAACAATAAGAATAATCACTGCAAAATATCACATCATGCTGATGCTGATCTGTTTTCTTGTTGCTGTGTTCATCTGTGACCATCTGCTCATACAGACTCATGTTCGTGCTGCTGTTTATAATGATGTTTTTCCACTACATTAGGGCTTAGTGTATTACTAGTTGATGTTTTTCTTAGTTAATTCTAGATGTTATTACTGTTTTTCTCTTGCATTTGTTGTTGGATGTAACTGGGACCCCGTGTACATAATCTCGTTTTCATCACATGTACCACATGCGGTGCAAATGACAATAAAGACTCTCTGACTCTGACTCTCTGACTCTGACTAACATCAACCACCCACGAAATCACAAGTGGTGCATTTTTAAGAAAAGAGAAAAACTATAAAGAAAAGCAAAAACAACAACTATTAAACAGCTTGTCTGATGGATGAAGCACCGTGTGGGCTCGCCCATTTAAGGATGTCAGCTGATGAAAGGGGCGGCCGTGGTGTAGTGGTAATGGCAGTCGTCTCCCGATCGGAAAGTTGGCGGTTCGACTCCCGGGACCCGCACCATGTGTCGTTGTGTCCTTGGGCAAGACACTTAACCCTGAGTTGCTCCCGGTAGGACTGGAAAGCACCTTGCATGGTAGTCTGCCGCCACCGGTTTATGAATGTGTGTAGCATTCAATATATGTGTAGCACTTTGAGATTTTCAGTAATGAAAAGTGCGTTATAAATTGAATTAATTATTATTATTATTAATTGGGCAGCACGGTGGCACAACTGGTAGAGCTGCTGCCTCTCAGCGAGAAGGTTGCCGGTTCAAATCCCGGTCCGGGGCCTTTCTGGGTGGAGTTTGCATGTTCTCCCCGTGCATGCGTGGGTTTCCTCCGGGTACTCCGGTTTCCTCCCACAGACCAAAAAACATGCTTGTTAGGCTGATTGGTGACTCTAAATTGACCCTAGGTGTGAGTGTGAGAGTGGATGGTTGTTTGGTGTGAGTGAGACAGGTCCCTCTTGTAAATGAGTCCCCGTGACTCAACGAGGCTAGCCTGTATAAATAAAGGTTGAATGAATGAATGAATAAGGTAAGCCCCACCTCACTGTGTTCCGTCAGGTGCCAGTTTTGTTTCTTTTTTTTTTCTCTTTTTCTTTTCATCAAGCACTTATAGTTGTGGCCCTACTCTCCAGTAAACAGTCAAATGAACAGAACGAGCTGGGAGAGAAGCGGTTTCGTAACAGTATCACTTTAGCTAACAGCTAGCCAACTTTTCATCGTAACATGTCCGCTGTGTGGAAGTATTTTACACTAAACACCGCAAGACAGCAACGTGCAATGTCTGTAGAGCCATAGCGCCATATTAAACTGCGGTCAAGTTAGTTTTACGTTGGACAGTCGAGCTCTGGGGCTTCAGCGGGACACCACTCTCGCTGAACTGAAACAGGTTGACTGACCGCGGCCAGCTGCGTCCAGTCCGACCCGCTGTCTGACCATCTTGTAGGAGGGACAGGCTGAGAGCGGCTGACCAAAATCAGAGCGCCCGCTCCGGATTGAACAAGAAAAACACACCGCTGAAGCCACGGAGTTCAAATGCTCACTGAGAAGTTGCTACACTCATAATTAATGACCAACAGCTATCAGCTGTAGAAAATGAAGGATTTTGCAGCTTGATACTTGCAGCCAACAGTAAACAATCATAAAAAAGCATATTAATTAAAAATCATAAGAAAACTGTATTAAAAAACGAAACATAAAGCTATGTAAAATACTAAAAGCAGGAACATGTCTGTGTTGATTTATGCCAAGAACTTAGCAGATGTAAAGCTATTTAATATTTTATTTAATTCATTTATTCATTCGTTTAAAAGAGAGGAAATAAAACAAATTAATCAAAAAGAAAACATTGAATGAAAAGAGTGCAGAAAGAAAAAAATTATTATATCATCCCCTTATAATAAACATTGAACCCTTGGCTTGTAGCAAATTTGTTTTTTGGCCCTCTGTGTATTTGACTTTCCCTCCTAGTCGAAGACCCCGAGGAGGGAAACGTGTCAGAAGACAGAGGGAGAAGAGGAAAGTGAAGAATGTAGGACTGAGGGTTGCAACTCTAAATGTGGGGACAATGACAGGCAAAGGTAGAGAGCTGGCTGACATGATGCAGAGAAGAAAGGTAGATGTTTTATGTGTCCAAGAGACCAAGTGGAAGGGCAGCAAGGCTCGCAGTATTGGAGCAGGGTTCAAACTGTTTTACCATGGTGTGGATAGAAAGAGAAATGGAGTAGGGGTGGTCCTGAAGGAGGAGTTGGCAAAGAATGTAGTAGAGGTGAAGAGAGTGTCAGATAGGGTGATGTGTCTAAAGGTAGAAGTAGAAGGTCTGATGCTAAACATAGTCAGTGGTTATGCTCCACAGGTTGGATGTGATGGGGAGGAGAAAGATAAATTTTGGAAAGATTTGGATGAAGTGATAGAGAGTATTCCCAGGGAGGAAAGAGTGGTGATTGGAGCAGACCTGAATGGACATGTTGGTGAAGGAAACAGAGGGGATGAGGAAGTGATGGGTAGGTTTGGTGTCAAGGAAAGAAACCAGGAAGGACAGATGGTGGTGGATTTTGCCAAGAGAATGGAAATGGCTATAGTCAATACCTATTTCCAAAAGAGGGAGGAACATAGAGTGACCTATAAGAGTGGAGGAAGGAGTACACAGGTCGACTACATTCTGTGTAGAAGAGGAAACCTGAGGGAGATTGGAGACTGTAAGGTTGTGGCAGGGGAGAGCGTGGCCAGACAGCATCGGATGGTTGTGTGTAGAATGACTGTTGTTGCGAAGAAGAGAAAAAGAGTAAAATCAGAGAAGAAGACCAAATGGTGGAAGCTAAAGAAGGAAGAATGTTGTGAGAAATTCAGAGACGAGCTGTTAAAGGCTCTGGGTGGTAAGAAAGAGCTTCCAAGTGACTGGGCTACTACAGCAACAGTAATTAGAGAGACAGGTAGGAAGGNATATATATATATACATTATATATATATATATGAGCCAAGATGGTGTAGTGGCAGGGCTTTTGACTTGGAACCCGAAGGACGCGGGTTCGCGTCCCGGCCACTACACACCTTGGGGTGTCTATGAGTGCACATCTAATTCTCCAGCTCCCCGGGCGCTTTCTATGGCTGCTCACTGCACCACCTGGTAGGTGGTTGGGTTAAATGCAGAGACGAATTTCGTCTGTGTATGGGAAACATACGCAGATGACAGGAAAATACATTATTATATATATATATATATATCAGAGTCAGAGTAAGAGAGTCAGAGAGTCTTTATTGTCATTTGCACCGCATGTGGTACATGTGATGAAAACGAGATTATGTACACGAGGTCCCAGTTACATCCAACAACAAATGAAAGAGAAAAACAGTAATAACATCTAGAATTAACTAAGAAAAACATCAACTAGTAATACACTAAGCCTAATATAGTGGGAATAAACAGCAGCACGAACATGAGTTTGTATGAGCAGATGGTCACAGATGAACACAGCAACAAGAAAACAGATCAGCATCAGTATGATGTGATATTTTGCAGTGTTTATTTTTTATTTTATTTTTATTTATTCATGAGTCTAACAGCCTCAGGGTAGAAGCTGTTCCTCAGTCTAGTGGTTCTACATTTGATGCTCCTCAACCTCCGTCCTGAGGGGAGTGGGGCAAAGAGTGAGTGTGCTGGGTGAGTGAGGTCTTTCATGATGCAGGTGGCTCTTTTCCTGCATCTGGAGGTGTAAATGTCTGTGATTGTGGGGAGACTGACTCCAACAGACTTCTGTGCAGCCTTCACCACTCTCTGCAGAGCTTTCCTCTCTTCAACTGTGCAGCCTCCATGCCACACGTTGATGCTGGAGCACAGGATGCTCTCCACTGCACACCTGTAGAAGGAGGTGAGGACTGGGCTGCTCAGACCAGCTCGTCTCAGCCGTCTGAGGAAGTAGAGTCTCTGATGACCTTTCTTGATCAGGCTGGTGGTGTTGTTGCTCCAGCTGAGGTTATCATTCATGTGTACACCCAAGTATTTGTAGCTGGAGACCACTTCCACTGCAGACCCACCTATTTTCAGTGGGGCGTGGGTGTGTTTGTTCCTTCTGAAGTCCACAATCATCTCCTTTGTCTTCTTCACATTCATGTGAAGATTATTCTCTTTGCACCAGCTCTCCAGGTGTTCCACCTCCTGTCTGTAGCTGGACTCATCATTGTTTGTGATGCATCCCAAGTGACTGGGCTACTGCAGCAACAGTAATTAGAGAGACAGGTAGGAAGGTACTTGGTGTGTCATCTGGACAGAGAATGGATGATAAGGAAACCTGGTGGTGGAATAGTGAAGTGCAGGACGCCATTCAAAGAAAGAGATTAGCCAAGAAGAAATATGACAGTGAGAGGACTGAAGAGAGGAGACAGGAATATAAGGAGATGGGACATAGAGCAAAGAGGGAAGTAGCTAAGGCAAAGCAGAGGGCGTACAATGAGTTGTATGGGAGACTGGACACTAAAGAGGGCGAGAAGGACTTGTACCGATTGGCAAGACAGAGGGATCAGGCTGGAAAGGATGTGCAGCAGGTTAGGCTTATTAAAGATGGGAATGGGAATGTTCTAACAAGTGAGGAGAGTGTGATGGGAAGATGGAAGGATTACTTTGAGGAGCTAATGAATGAAGAGAATGAAAGAGAAAGAAGAGTGGAGGTCATAGAAACTGTGGACCAGGAAGTGGGAAAGATTAGTGAGGGTGAAGTCCGGAAAGCTCTGAAAAGAATGAAGAAGGGGAAGGCAGTAGGACCTGATGACATACCAGTGGAGGTTTGGAAATGTCTTGGAGAGATGGCAGTGAGGTTTTTGACTCAAATATTTAATGGAATATTTGAGGGTGAGAAAATGCCTGAAGAATGGAGAAGAAGTGTGCTGGTTCCCATTTTTAAGAACAAGGGTGATGTACAGAGTTGTAGCAACTACAGGGGAATTAAGTTGATGAGCCACACAATGAAGATCTGGGAGAGAGTTGTGGAAGGAAGGCTTAGACAAGAGGTGACTATCTGTGAGCAGCAGTATGGTTTCATGCCAAGAAAGAGCACCACAGATGCATCTTTGCTTTGAGGATGTTGATAGAGAAGTACAGAGAGGGTCAGAAAGAACTCCATTGTGTGTTTGTGGATTTAGAAAAAGCATATGACAGGGTGCCAAGAGAGGAGGTGTGGTATTGCATGAGGAAATCTGGAGTGGCAGAAAAGTATGTTAGACTGGTACAGGACATGTATGAGGACAGCAGGACAGTGGTGAGATGTGCTGTGGGAGTGACAGATAGCTTCAAGGTGGAGGTGGGATTGCATCAAGGATCGGCTCTGAGCCCCTTCTTGTTTGCTCTGGTGATGGACCGACTAACAGATGAGGTCAGGCAGGAATCCCCATGGACTATGATGTTTGCAGATGACATTGTGATCTGTGGTGAGAACAGGGAACAGGTGGAAGAGAACTTGGAGAGGTGGAGGTATGCTCTTGAAAGAAGAGGAATGAAAGTCAGCCGTAGTAAGACAGAGTACATGTGTGTGAATGAGAGGGAGGCCAGTGGAACAGTGAGGCTACAAGGAGCAGAGGTCACAAAGGTGCAGGACTTCAAGTACTTGGGGTCCACTGTCCAGGAAAATGGGGAATGTGGTAAAGAGGTGAAGAAGAGAGTCCAGGCAGGATGGAGTGGATGGAGAAAAGTTTCAGGAGTGATTTGTGACAAAAAGGTGTCAGCAAAGGTCAAAGGAAAAGTTTACAAGACAGTGGTGAGACCAGCTATGTTGTATGGTCTGGAGACAGTGTCATTGACAAAAAGACAGGAGAAAGAACTGGAAGTGGCAGAAATGAAGATGTTGAGGTTCTCCTTAGGAGTGACAAGGATGGATAAGATCAGGAATGAGAGCTTCAGGGGGGACACATATGGATGTGAGGGAGGAAGGGGACACCCACCGAGCCAGCTGGATCAGAAAATCAACCGGATCAATGGGGTGACAGGTGTCGCAGTCAGATCGCGCTCACATCCAGCCAAAAATAGTTCCTGCTCAAAGAATCAGTTGTTCCTTAGATAAAAGAGAATTAATCCTTAACAAATTAATTATTGTTTAGATTGTTCATTATTGTTTTACTTTAATACTTTTCAAACAAGTCATTCAACAAGCTATCATCCATGATCATTTGTGTTGTTCAATTTGTTTATTGTTGTTGATGATTCTTATTTGGATTTATTATTTTGTAATAAAAATGAAAAGACAAATTTTATCTCCTCCTTTGGATGAATATTCATGTTATTCTACAGAATTCCCTGTAATTAACATATTCTTCTTCAGTGACTGAGTTCTGATCATTAAAGGGTGAATACATTACATTGAAGTTGTTGCTAGTCAGTAAACTGACCTGGTGTCTCGCAGCTCGCTTTAACGAGTGCAAAACAATAAGTGTAGTAAAGTGAGGAGCAGGAGGAGTCGCCCTTCTTCTGCCATCATTTCATATATGCTACACTCACATGGCAGAATATTAATGGAAGAACTTTTATTAATGTTGTTATTCTCAGCAACAACAATAATATCTACCAGAAGGACGGCCACATGGCAACATCAATGAGCAAACTATCAACAGTTCCACAGGCCTTACTTTTGACGCCATGGCTAATGCAAGTTTTGAACTGCTTCTAATGGTTTTGTACTCGAAAGTCAAAATTTCTATGTTCCAAGTGAGAAAAAAACAGTTGACATTCCCAAGAAACTGCAAATTATGACTTGAAAAGTTGGGAGATTTTTTGACCAGCCCCATTTCAAATTTGTATACCGTAATTTCCGCCCGATAAGTCGTTTTAGTCCATTATGTCCAGTAAATTGGAAAAACCCATAAATATGTCGCTTCGCCCCATAAGTCGCATCTATTATGCGTCACCGCTGACGCATCGCGTATGTTACGCGTCACCGCTGACAACCCGCTGCCCTGCTGCAAATGGCTGCCACAGGAGCGTGTACGGACGGACTTTAACGAGATTAACACAGTAAAAACAATTATTTGTTTGCTGAAAATTATAGCAAAGATGTGTCTTAGAGGTCCACTGACATGATTTTTTTACTATTCATAAAATTGCTCAAAATATATATATTTTAACATTTAAATATGTTCGTTTTTGCAAACAAAATGATAAATCACTTTAATTTTGCTTTAAAAGTGATTTTGAACTTCAAGCCGTGTTTAATCATGGGAAATCCGATTACACACGAACGCACCATCTGTGACGTAGTGAGAGGCAGAGGGCTCTGGTCTCTTTAATAGCGGACAATTTAAAACCCGACGAATTTAGCAATCTATGTGAAGATTTGAGCTATTTGTCTTCATTTTGGGAAGCAGAAAATAGTTTGGGTGATGGAACAAGAAACAACAGGATCTAATTTAGGTCTGATGCTGTATCAGACTTACCTTCATGTCGAGCTGCTCACACCCGCGCACTGTGACAAGCCCAGAGCTCTGCCTCACACTACGTCACAGATGGTGCGTTCGCGTGTAATCGGATTTCCCATGATTAAACACGGCTTGAAGTTCAAAATCACTTTTAAAGCAAAATTAAAGTGATTTATCATTTTGTTTGCAAAAACGAACATATTTAAATGATAATATATATATATATATATATATATA
>JBBPBX010056465.1:0-22756 GCA_038048925.1 Garcialebias charrua
ATTCAAGTGTACACCCAAGTATTTGTAGCTGGAGACCACTTCCACTGCAGATCCACCTATGTTCAGTGGGGCGTGGGTGTGTTTGTTCCTTCTGAAGTCCACAATCATCTCCTTTGTCTTCTTCACATTCATGTGAAGATTATTCTCTTTGCACCAGCTCTCCAGGTGTTCCACCTCCTGTCTGTAGCTGGACTCATCATTGTTTGTGATGCATCCCACCACCGCTGTATCATCTGCAAACTTAACAATATGACAGCCTGGATGTGTGGCTGTACAATCATATGTGAGCAGAGTGAACAGAAGAGGGCTCAGCACACATCCTTGAGGAGAGCCAGTGCTGAGGGTTATGGTGGAGGAGGAGAAGTTGTGGATCTTCACGGACTGTGGTCTGTTTGTTAAGAAGTCTAGTACCCAGTTACAAATGGAGGGGCTTAGTCCAAGTGTAGATAGTTTGTCTATCAGAGTTTGGGGGATCATGGTGTTGAAGGCAGATGTGAAGTCCACAAAGAGCAGACGCACGTATGAGTCCTTCTGATCCAGGTGGGTGAGAGCAGTGTGGACCACGGAAGAGATGGCGTCCTCTGTTGATCGGTTCTCGCGGTATGCATATTGATGAGGGTCCTCGTTGATGTTGACGGTTGCCTTGATGTGGGACATGACCAGTTTCTCAAAACATTTAGCGACTATCGGGGTGAGGGCCACCGGTCTATAGTCATTCAGACCAGTCACTGTGGAGCTCTTTGGGACTGGGATGATGGTCGCGGTCTTCAGGCAGGTGGGAACTGACTCCAGTGCAAGTGAGGTGGTGAAGATGTCAGCCAGCACCTCACAGAGCTGGTCCGCACATTCCTTCAGAACTTTCCCTGGGATGTTGTCTGGTCCGGTTGCTTTATGAGGATTAATCCTTCTGAGACTGCCTCTCACTTCTGCTGCGGTCACTCTGAGATGCTCTTCATCTGGTGATGAGGTGAGTCTGGTGCTAGCTGGTCTGTTTGGATCTTCAAAACGTGCATAAAACTTATTGAGGGCATCAGGCAGAGATGGGTCCCTGGGGCATTGTTTGTTCTTGCCTTTGTAATCTGTTATGCATTTAATACCCTTCCACATGCTCCGTGGGTCTTGTGAGGTGAACTGTCCCTCGATCCTCTGTGCATACATGGCCTTGGCCTTCTTAATGCCATCCTCCAGTTCTTTCCTGCTCTTTCTCAGCTCCTCTGTATCTCCGGACTTGAATGCAGTGTCCCTGGCTGCTAGCAAGGCACGGACTTCTTTATTTAACCAGGGTTTTCCGTTCGGGTAAGATTTAACATATTTATAAATAGGTTCCCTAGGCAAGATTTTAGGTGGCGGGCTCCTACATTGCACTAAAGTCCAATGCCAGTTTACATAATGTTGGTGTCAATTTCTTTATATATTTCTTAATATAGAGTGCTGATAGAGAGATTCAACAATTTATCATATAAAACTTATTTTATTAATGTACTCTAACAAAATCATTACTCAACTCTCTTTCTAAATTCTCTCTGTATGTAACAAACACTTATCTAAAGATATCTATCTTATCTAGCACTTTGAGATTTTAATTAATGAAAAGTGCGGTATAAATTGAAGTCATTATTATTATTATTAAAGAGTGCGTGCATTCGTCTCCTTGACACAGAACAAGGACGCTGGTTGGGCCAGCTTGTTCTGACATCACGTTCTGGTTTGTTTTTGATATTACATTCTTGTATGTTCATGTGCTTTTGATATTACTTTCTTGTATGTTCATGTGCTCCCTTCGTCTACGTGTGGGGGGACGGGCTCTGACTGTTGTTTGTGCCTATGCGCCAAACGGCAGCTCAGATTACCCACCCTTTTTGGAGTCCTTGGAGGGGGTATTGGAGAGTGCGCCTCCTGGGGACTCCCTTGTTCTACTGGGGGACTTCAACGCTCACGTGGGCAATGACAGTGAGACCTGGAGGGGTGTGGTTGGGAGGAACGGCCCCCCTGATCTGAACCAGAGTGGTGTTCTGTTATTGGACTTCTGTGCTCGTCATGGATTGTCCATAACGAACACCATGTTCAGGCATAAGGGTGTCCATATGTGCTCTTGGCACCAGGACACCCTAGGTCGCAGTTCGATGATCGACTTTGTTGTCGTCTCATCTGATCTGCGGCCGCATGTCTTGGACACTCGGGTGAAGAGAGGGGCGGAGCTGTCAACTGACCACTACCTGGTGGTGAGTTGGCTCCGATGGTGGGGGAGGATGCCGGTCAGACCTGGCAGACCCAAACGTATTGTGAGGGTCTGCTGGGAACGTCTGGCAGAGTCTCCCGTAAGACGGAGCTTTAACTCCCACCTCCGGGAGAGCTTTGAACACGTTCCGAGGGAGGCGGGGGACATTGAGTCCGAGTGGGCCATGTTCCGCGCCTCTATTGTCGAGGCAGCTTATCGGAGCTGTGGCCGCAAGGTTGTTGGTGCCTGTCGTGGTGGCAACCCTCGAACCCGGTGGTGGACACCGGCAGTGAGGGATGCTGTCAGGCTGAAGAAGGAGTCCTATTGGGCCTTTTTGGCCTGTGGGACCCCGGAAGCAGCAGATAGGTACCGGCAGTCCAAGCGGCATGCGGCTCGGGTGGTTGCTGAGGCAAAAACTCGGGCGTGGGAGGAGTTCGGAGAGGCCATGGAGAATGACTTCCGTACGGCTTCGAGGCGATTCTGGTCCACCATCCGGCGTCTCAGGGGGGGAAAGCGGTACGCGACCAACACCATTTATGGTGGGGATGGCGTGCTGTTGACCTCAACTCGGGATGTTGTGAGTCGGTGGGCGGAATACTTCGAAGACCTCCTCAATCCTACTGGCACGTCTTCCACTGAGGAAGCGGAGCCTGGGGACTTTGGGTCGGGCTCTCCAATCTCTGGTGCTGAGGTCGCCGAGGTGGTTAAAAAGCTCCGCGGTGGCAGGGCTCCGGGGGTGGATGAGATTCGCCCTGAGTTCCTTAGGGCTCTGGATGTTGTGGGGTTGTGTTGGCTTACGCGACTCTGCAATATCGCGTGGACATCGGGGGCAGTTCCCTTGGATTGGCAGAC
Organism: Garcialebias charrua; assembly: GCA_038048925.1. NCBI lineage: Eukaryota > Metazoa > Chordata > Actinopteri > Cyprinodontiformes > Rivulidae > Garcialebias > Garcialebias charrua. The sequence goes on from JBBPBX010056465.1 coordinate 3,071, forward strand.
TGGGGTGGTGGTTCCCCTATTCAAAAAGGGGGACCGTAGGGTGTGTTCCAACTATAGGGGGATCACACTCTTAAGCCTCCCTGGTAAGGTCTATTCAGGGGTTCTGGAGAGGAGGGTCCGTCGGATAGTCGAACCTCGGATTCAGGAGGAGCAGTGTGGTTTTCGTCCTGGTCGTGGAACACTGGACCAGCTCTACACCCTCAGCAGGGTCCTGGAGGGTGCGTGGGAGTTTGCCCAACCAGTTTACATGTGCTTTGTGGACTTGGAGAAGGCATTCGACCGCGTCCCTCGGGGGGTTCTGTGGGGGGTACTCCGGGAGTATGGGGTACCAGGCCCTTTGATATGGGCTGTTAGGTCCCTGTACGACCGGTGTCAGAGCTTGGTCTGCATTGCCGGCAGTAAGTCAGGCTCGTTTCCGGTGAGAGTTGGACTCCGCCAAGGTTGCCCTTTGTCACCGATTCTGTTCATAACTTTTATGGACAGAATTTCTAGGCGCAGCCAAGGTGTTGAGAGGATCCGTTTTGGTGGCCTTAGAATCGCTTCTCTGTTTTTTGCAGATGATGTGGTCCTATTGGCTTCATCAGGTCGTGATCTACAGCTTTCGCTGGAGCGGTTTGCAGCCGAGTGTGATGCGGCCGGGATGAGGATCAGTTCCTCCAAATCCGAGGCCATGGTCTTGAGCCGGAAAAGGGTAGCATGCCCTCTCCGGGTCGGGGAGGAGGTCCTGCCCCAAGTGGAGGAGTTTAAGTATCTCGGGTCTTGTTCACGAATGAGGGAAAACTGGAGCGTGAGATCGATAGGCGGATAGGTGCAACGTCCGCAGTGAAGCGGGCGCTGTACCGGTCTGTCGTGGTGAAGAGAGAGCTGAGTCGAAAGGCAAAGCTCTCAATTTACAGATCGATCTACGTTCCCACCCTCATCTATGGTCATGAGCTTTGGGTTGTGACCGAAAGAACGAGATCTCGGATACAAGCGGCTGAAATGAGTTTTCTCTGCAGGGTGTCTAGACTCTCCCTTAGAGATAGGGTGAGAAGCTCAGTCATCCGGGAGGGACTCAGAGTAGAGCCGTTGCTTCTCCACATGTAGAGGAGCCTGTTGAGGTGGCTCGGGCATCTGGTTAGGATGCCTCCTGGACACCTCCCTGGTGAGATATTCCGGGCATGTCCCAGAGGAAGACCCAGGACACGTTGGAGGGACTATGTTTCTCGGCTGGCCTGGGAACACCTTGGGATTCCCCCGGAGGAGCTGTTCCAAGTGGCTGGGGAGAGGGAAGTCTGAGCCTCCCTACTTAGTCTGCTACCCCCGCGACCCGACCTCGGATAAGCGGAAGAAAATGGATGGATGGATGGATGTTCATGTGCTATCTGAATCTCACCTTGTCCTACTTTTGAGAGAATAAAATCCTAGCACGCGCTGACCAATTCGGACTTGCTTCAAGCACGGTTGAGCCTGGCTCCAAGCGAGTTTGAAGTGATATCCCCTTTGCAACGTGTGACTAAATTATAATCATTTCTTGTTTCTTTGTGTGGTTCTCGTTGTAGGTGAAGATGTTTAAATGAAGGTGTTTACACATCCCTATCATTATTTGGTGCCGAAACAACCGGTTTCTCCCCATACCTGCTCCTGATGACCTCCAAACCGAGCGCGCTGCGAAGACCCTTGCGCACGGCAGAAATAATAAAGTCCAGTTGGTTTGTCTCTGGCCAGCATCCTCTGTCCATTGGAGCCATCAGGGTCAGATTGGCAGAGGTTTCCAGACACCGCACAGCTCAACAAGAAAGTGAGTGTGAAAACGTGTTTGTTGATGCGTCGTTTTGAGAAAAGTTTGAGTACGTTTTGAACTGGGTCAGAGCTGTACGTTTTGAACTGGGTCAGAGCTTGGTCCAGACATTCAAATGTTTAAAGTGAGGCGTGTGTTTTCAAAAGCTAAGCGGATGTCGCACGTCGTTAGCTGCACAGCCAAGACCTTTTGCTATTTTTGTGGGGCAGATCATTTTAAGTCAAGGATCAAAATAGGCATTTTTGTGAGGCTGATCTGCCAAGACCTTTATTGAACAATTTAAGTGGGATCCAGCAGTCAAAATAGGACATTATTTCTTAGACGCTGTAACAAGTGGATTGTTTGTGAGTTCAGCCGATGTTCCCAGGGGGATATATTTGGGTGTGACACAGGCTGAGAGGCCCTAGAGGAAATGCACTTGTCATGTAGTCCTGCTGCTTCAATAAAGATTAAAGTAAGCTATGATACAGCTTTAACCGTCCATTCCCACATGTTCTCTTTGTGTGTAAGTTGTCTCAAAACTTCACAGTCTTCAGAAAGATGATCACAAAACTTTGAAAGGTAGTTCAGCACACCTACAAGTCTCTGTACACTCTTAACATCTGTGGGTCTTGGCAGCTCACAGACTGCCCGTACTTTCCCCTCTGCTGTTAATAAGTGTCCAATGTAGGGTACAGCCTCTCTCCTCAGTTTAAACTTGTCTGCATTGAGTTTAATGTCTCTTTGTCTGCACCTCATTAGAAAACATCGTAAGTTTTTTTCATGATCCTTGTTTGTTGGTCGACACTTTAGGCTCCAACAGTGTCTCTTTCGTAGGAAGAAGGGTTCGGGTCCTCCTACTGAGAAGTCTCTGTGATGGACTTGAGGAGAGACCTTGGCTCGGTGTGTTGCGATGGTCCAAAAGAGCCAAGTATGGATCCTGTCCAGCTGTTGCAGCTTTCTGCATGAGGTGTTTTGCTGTTTTGAAAGCTGACTCTGCTTTACCATTGCTTTGTGGGTATCCAGGTGAAGATGTTCTATGTTGGAATTCCCACTTTTGACTGAACTTTGTAAACTCATGTGATGAGTATTGAGGTCCATTATCTGAGATAAGCACATCTGGAATCCCCTGACGAGCAAAATGTGCTTTCAGTTTGTGGATCGTCGCCACCTCAGGCACAACTATTGCCCAACCTCAACATTAGAACAACCAGGGACAAACGCACAAACTGTGGTTGCTGATGAACGTGGTCATCAGGGTGGTGATCAGGACACTGTCACTACAAGGTCTGGTCATCTGGTTAAGAGACCAGCCTATTTAAGGGACATAGTATTCATAGTATTCATATAGTACTACATATATATAGTACAGACATAGTACTACATAGTATTCTCACATAAAGTTTAACCACGTTCTATGTTTGTTTGTAGGCTTCTGTTGCACTGGGGGGGAAAAAGAAAAGAAAGGATGTAACAAGTGGATTGTTTGTGAGTTCAACCTATGTTCCCAGGGGGATATATTTGGGTGTGACACAGGCTGAGAGGCCCTAGAGGAAATGCACTTGTCATGTAGTCCTGCTGCTTCAATAAAGGTTAAAGTAAGCTACGATACAGCTTTAACCGTCCATTCTGTATAGTTGCTAGAAGACAGAACAGAATGAAACAGACGCGTCGTTTGAAATGGTTTATACGTCATTTTGAAGTTGTTTCTGTCTGTGTATGAGCAGCTCTGCTCCTCTGTGTGATGGTGCCTGCATGTGTGTTTTTGTCTGTGCCTCTCTGCTTATCTGTGTATGAGTGAACAACACTGCCTGTGCGTCTGCAGCTTGGCAGACCCACCCCACCCCCCAACCACCCCCGTCCTCTGTGGATCTGTTTCTGTGGGCAGCTTGACCCCCGCTTTTGTGAACGCGTTTCTCTGTCTCTTACCCCTCGCTGTGTGTGACAGTGTGAGAAGTTTTAAGCTAACTTTGTGAACACAAACCTCTATTTGGAAAAACATAAGCAACTACAGTATTGGGATAAAAACTAACACCAGATTTCTAAAAAAATTAATACTCATAAACTTACAAACACTGTGCTGATGAAAAAGCAGATAAAACAGCAAATTAAAAAAAAACACAAGAGATAAAATCACTAGTTTTAACAACAGGTTTTTATTTAAATAACTTCATAAACCAAAAAACTTGATATTCCTTAGCATGAAGGGTGATTCGGCTGTTGATGGATCTTTTCCTAAAAACAGAAAAACAAATGGGTAACACTCTTATTCAGCATTATTTGAAGCTCCGTTTGAAAAAGGAGAGGCTGTGGGGCCCACATTCACATTACTGTTTTTCTGTTCATCTAAATGTTTTTCTCTCAATTTAAAACATGACTGAGAAAGGATTGATTACAAACAATTACCATTGTATTTTTCTGCTATTAAGAAATAATTATAAAAGGGTAGATTCATCTCTGAAATACATCAGTGATGCGCTGATGTCAACAGGAAGGTTAATTAAAAACCTTTAGTTAAATATAAAATAAATATTTACATGCATTTTTAAATCACATAAATATAGCGGAATTATACACAAAGATTTTGGAAATTGATCAATCTTGTTTACAAAATTCTAATCCATATATTTTAGGCTAAGGCTTAACAAACGTCAAAAATGTGAACATTTTTGCATTGGATTTGTCGTTAACATAGCTAATCGCTCGCGGCCCGTTTTTAAGCATTTTTTAACGATTAAAAATTCCAAATTGTTTCGCTAAACCAAGCGGACAGATTCGCGTTTTTATAATGAAAATCTAACGGCGAAAGATCAGATTTTAAATCATCAAAAAATTAAGTTTTTGATCGGAAATGACAGCTAAGCTAATGCTAACAAGCCCACATTGGCTAAAAGCTTCGTCCGTCCAAAAAAGAAACGTGCAAATGCCGTTATACTATGAAACCGAACGTTTCAAAATTGTGTTTTCTCTGCAAAAAGAAGCTGAGAATTCGCTTACTGATTTTAGAAAGTATTTTTTGTAGATGACGAAGCACAGCAGTTCACGAGGCCTCAACGTCATGTATGAGAAGAACTTTGACCCGGAAAGAGAAACGTCAAAGCTCTGCCTTTCCCTTAAAAGACATACACGCTTCTTACCCCAAACAGTGGTCAAAAATGTACCACACTGAATGAAATTACACTTATTAACGGTTAATACTTTCATAGAAGCTTGGTAATTTAATTCAACAATATAAACAGGTCAAATTAAGTTGTCAAAGACACTTTTAACGACATTTTAAATTGAAACGCTCAGTTTAAATTAATAATTCTAAATGATTTCACCATACCTAAGAATATGTTTTTTAGATTTTAAGAACTGTTAACTTTTAAACTACATTGACTCTTCGACGATTGAGATTTAACAAAACGAACTGCATGTTGGCATAGTTAAATCCATATCATTCATTAACCAATGTTAATACAAAACCTTTTTGGCTGGGAGTGTTCAGAACCAAACAATATCTCAAATAATGACAACAGTAATGACTAAACAACAAGGAAACAACGTTTCACTGCTTCGACACACTCTTGTCGTCAGATTCCAAAATGCAACACACAAGAAAACAGGTCTCAACTTTATAACCGAGGTCAAATTAAATCTCGTGGATTTAAACGGTTGTTAAGGTTAGTTTTTTGTTGTGGGTGTTAGACTTAGCGTTTCTAAGTTCAAATTGGACAATGCGACTTATAGGGTGGAAAATACGGTAGTTTAAACCTGATTAGTTTATTTACTAACTTGTGTTTGGACGACCTTATTATCCCATGAAGTCGGTGAGTTTGTGAGATCTTTGTCTTTTGTGGAGTCATTGAACGCCTTGTAAGGTTTGATCTGATTTCGATGTACCCATTTAGCAATTGGCTCTTTGCGGCCTTTGCTGATTTTGATTTCGTAGACGACTGAGGACACTTTGTCTGTTATCAGATGAGGTCCAGTCCACCTGGGCATTAGTTTGCGGGCGAGAGTTCCGGTCTCGGACTCTCCTTTCCCGGTTGCAGGGGCGAAATCAAAAGTGTTTCTGAGGTGTACATTCAAATCTTTGTCTTTGGCATGACCTAACATCACCCCCTTTGGTCATGGGGGACCCCGAACACAGGTGAGGACGTCCGTCCATGGGCACAAGTTAGGATGCCACCGTTTAAGCTGTTCGCGCAGCTGAGAGAAGACGGTACACAGGAACCTTTTAGGATTCGGCCAACGTTTCCTCTTACGTTTACCTCTTTCCGTGTAATTTAGGTGTGCCACAACTGTCGGCGCAGTCGCAGGTGTGTCTGATTGTACAGACGGCGACGGTCCACTGTCGTTGTGTGCGTCTTCCCACCTCTTGACTGAAGAGGGGCTCTTTGCGTCTGTAAAAACTATGTCATCTCTGAGTAGTTCTAGACACAAATGTCCTTGAACCAAGGTTTCATTGAAAGCTTGGCTGATAGCCGAATTACCTGTCCCAGAGGACAGTACAGCATCTTCGGTGTGGGATCCTTGGATCTCAACACCTTTTTCTACCTGTGGTAGGTAATGTGAGTATGCCCCCATTTTGTCTGATGAGGGGTCCTCGAACTCTGTAACAATGATGTCCAAGTGACTGTCAGCGCTTGGTTGACTGTCATTTTCTGGACTCAAATGCTCTTGAACCAAGGTTTCATTGAAAGCTTGGCTGATAGCCGAATTACCTGTCCCAGAGGACAGTACAGCGTCTATGGTGTGGGGTCCTTGGATCTCCACACCTTTCACTACCTGTGGTAGGTAGTGTTCAGTGAGTGCTGATTGTTCCAGCTCGCAGAGGAGGTTCTCTTGTTGGGCCAGAGTCTGGTCCAACTGTTGGGTCTCTTCTGCCTCACCTGTTTTAGAAAGTTCACTTACCGGGCTCTTGTCCTCGGATGAGGGGTCCCTTGTGTCCTTTGCGGTACCTGTGGTTAGGTAGTCTGTATCACAACTAGGAGGAACTTTTATTGGCAGGGGTTTTCTCACTGTTGCCCACATTGTCTGTTGACCATAATCTATAATCGCGTCGAAGCGGTTTATAAAATCTTGGCCAACCAAAAATGGGAATGAGTCAAGTTTAGACACGAACACCGGGTGGTATAGTGTCATTTTGCCAATCTGCATGTGAACCATGGCTATAGCTGTTAGGGTTGTTCTCGTCTCTGCGAGGCCCTGTAGCTCAATAGCACTTTTCTCAAAGGGTATTTGCCTTTCAACACCATTAGCGGTGGTCCTTAACTCCTCAAACAGTTTGGCTGACATAATGGTAATGTCTGAACTGCCGTCCAGGAGGGCCTTATGCTCAAGGACACCTTCCAGTGTGATAGGTAGGTAAGCTTTCTTAGCCACCCCCCTTTGTACAAGGTTACACAGAAACCTCACAGGTCTTGGCACACGTATCTGCTCACGTGTGACTCTGGCTGTGTAATCTTGTTTACTGTCAGCATCGTGTCGGCTGTCAACATCACGACCTTCAGGATGTTGTTGTATGTCAGCAATTAGTTTGCTATCAACATCCATATTGTCAACATCTGTGTGCTCCGAGTTATTCATGTGCTCTGAGTCTATGTGAAACATAGTGTAGCACATCGCTCCAGGTTGGTCAATGTTGATAGTGTCATTATCAATGATAACGTCATTCAGTGTCATTATCAATGATAACGTCATTCATTGTATCAGGTTGGTCAAGCACAGTAACATTCAAATCTACTGACAAACTATTTACTTCCTCTGTCTCTTCCGAGCATAGAGGTGTTGGGCCAGTTTTCCGGGACATTCGTGACTCCTTGCATGTCTCAAACTGTTCTGTTCGAGGCGCGGGAGGTGCGGTTCCGAGGCTCGGGGTTTCTGTTGGGACCACGCATTGTTACATGAGTATAGGTCCTCATACTTCAATTTATTTTGAAGTTCACCTACCTTTTGTGGTTCGTTGCTTGTCTCAGATTTTGCAATCTGAGGCGCTTTAGGGGCGGGGCTCCCTTTAAACCATTTTGAGTCACTGTTCCAGCTGGCACCAACATTTCGTTGTTTGTCAGTTTGAAAATCTTGTTCATTCTTGCCTGTATTATCCAACTCTTTTAACAACCGACGTATGTTCTCTACCTCTTCTGAGGTCAGAGGGCCTTTGAGACGACAGTGTTTATTCTCGCTTTCTATAGGAGAGAGAACCTCTCCTATTTTTAGCGACTGGGATACGACCTTTTGACCTGGGCACACCTCAGAGGGTGTTTTGTTTTGCCATGTGAGCCTCAAAATCAGTTACAGCACACTGTTTTATCACTGATTGTCTAAACTGACGTTGTAATTCAAGGCCTTTTTTGAGAAGTTCTTCTCTTTGTCGTTTGCTCTTCTGCCTTATCAATTCAATCTTTGCTTTGAGCAGCTTGAAAGCAGAGTTATTTGTGTGCTCTGAGTCATCAAAGACAACGCCACTCAATGTACAAGTCTGGTCATCCTCCGTATCATTCAAGTTTTCAAACAACCAACTAATGTCCACTATCTCATCAGAGAGTAGAGGTTTTGTGCCTTTTTTCTGGAACGTCTGCGACCTTTTGCATGTCTCGGACTGTTTCATCCAAAGTGCAGGGACAGGGTCTTTGCTCGGTGTAGACCCCAGAGGGTCACTTGAAGAGCGGGCACCTACCGTTTGAGGTTTTTTGCTTATCTCGGGCAGTTTCGTCCGAGGTGCAGGGACAGGGCTTTTGCGCATCCTTCTAAACCATATTGGGACTCTTTTTAACCACTTCGGGTCATTGTTCCAGCAGGCATCAACATTTCGTGGTTTGTCAGTTTGAAAAACATGTTTCTTCTCGCCTTTTATAGGAGAGGGAGTTGATGAACTTATCCCTTCTAGCTCCAGCGAGTGGGATTTGACCTTCTTTTCGACTGGGTTTCGTTTGAACCAGATTGGGTCATTGTTTTGTCTGTGAGCTTCACAAACATTAACAGCATACCGTTTTATTTTTGATTCTCTTATCACACGTTGTAACTCAAGGTTTTCTTGGCGAAATTCTTCACTTCTTTGAATGTGCTTCTGCTTTTGCACTTCAAGCTTTGATGCGATCAACCTGAAAGCTTCATTATTTCTTTGCCAGATATACCTGTTGATTGAGCAGTTACCACCTTGGCTCGATCTAAGCCGATTTGGTGCCCTTAGGGAGCGGACCCTCTCACTTGTTTCATCCAGTTTAACGTCCATCATTGTATTGATTTTTGTTGGTGAAAAAATCTAATGATTGTTCTCATGTTAGTGCTTGCAAATAAATGCAATGATTTCACTAAAATGTGACAGGATGTTGCTCAAGCATGCCTTAAAAAGATGTCTTGCAGTCTCAGTGAAACTGATTTTTTACTGCATTTGACAGTTCTCAGGAGTGAAAAAGGACTTTCTGTTCGTTCTTTTAAACAATTTTTGTATTTAAAATAAACTGGAGTGAGTAATTGTAAACAGAAAAACGTTAAATATGCCATTATTAACTAAAAGTGTACAGATGTGTACACTAATTCTGTTTAAATTGCAGAGATGTGAAGAGCTTAATGTGGGAATGCTCCGTTCCCCATCATTTTTTCTTTGATTTAATGTGAAAATCAAATAGAAAATGCTTTTTTGAGTGTTATTTTAAATCTCTTCGGTATTTAAAACAAGCCAAAATTGTTTGTCTGCATCTCTGTTATTCTAACATCTGTATTTAAAATAAACAGGAGATTTTTGTCTATGTACAGAACCATTTAAAATGTGGTATTTCACCATAAAAATGCTGACTTTTCCTGATTTTCAGAGAAACCTTCTGTAAACGTCTTTTAACCAACAGGGGGTGGATTCGAGTCTTGACTTATCACGAGGTGACCTTTCCTTTCTACTTCCGGCCGCTAGAGGCGACGTGGCTGACCTTACTTTCTTAGCCGTTAGCTTGCGAGTAGCATCTAACAACTCTGTAAAAATATCAACTTTGGAAAGAGTTGGAGCCTGTACGTGATAATCGCTCGAACCACGTTCTTGTCAGGGGACAAATCTGTATGATTAAACAGTTTAGATGGCTTAAATTGAGTTTTTAAACTTTTAGTGAAATCTCTGTTTGTCTTGTGTTGGGGGACACGTAGTCTGATGACAGAGGGGGCGGGCCGACGCAGCAGCGTGCGTAACGCGTCACCAGCTTCCAGCGAGGCGGAGCTCGCTACACAAACACGTGATGTTAACCAACCAATCACAGCTCATAAACAGACGTGATTGACACGCCGCTTTAACGCTAGCTCGTGACAACTCAACACAACTTTATAGACTCTTACACAACTCAAACGCTTTGAAATAACTCTCCAAAAATTCTGAAACATGGCAAGCACACTTAGATAGGCCAACTCAGTGGGACAAATGTCTATCTGAAGGAGATGCATCTCTGAGTTGCTGTTTTTTTGTTTGTTTTTTTCTCCTTCATCAAAGGCGTATGTCTAATCTTTAATAAAACCAGAATTAGATAGCATGTTTGCTTGGTGTATGTGAAAAGTCTAAGATGCAGTGGCGGTTCTAGACCAGTTGTACTGGTGGGGCCAAGCTGGGGCCAGAGGTTTTGTCAGAGGGCACGTTCATCTCGGAGAAAAAGACAGATTCGAAATCTTACTTGACTCTTAATTTTTTAAAGCAGTGATTAACCATTGTAACCAAAGAAAATAGTTTAAAAAATCAAATGAGAAAAATATAAAACATTTTACACAGTATTTGTATTGACTGAATAAAATATATTAATAAGCAAATAAAATGATAATGAAAATAACTGTTAGGTGAAGTCTTGGTTCAGTTTCTCAGTCCAAAATTATATAACAACATTGGCTGCCCTACTATCACAGCAACTGTATTCTGCGATTTTGATGAATACAAAATCGCAGAATTTCATGATTTCTGGCATCATGATTTCTGGCAAACTGATCAACAAATGAGTGACTCATTTGTTGATCGGTTTGCCAGAAATTATCAAATTATGTTTGTATTCTGCATCTGTCTGTTAGCAAAATATCTTATGAACAACAGAACAGATTTTGATTAAACTTTCAAGAAATAATCACTGAATGGCTCTCTACGACTGGTTGACTTTTAAAGTACATCCAATTCAAAATGGCTGCCACAGCTAACTGAACAACACAAAATACCCTGATGCATGCTCAATAATCCAGGTAGAAAAATCCAAAAAAGCTAAGTCTGGTCCTCTGGACATTCAAAAAACAAAACAAAACAAAGCAAAAAAAACTGTAGAAACGTTTCGTCTTTCGTCCGAAAGACTTCCTCAGTCTGAGAAGCTGTGTTCAGCTCAGTCTTATAAATAGCACCCTCCCACAGTGGATCAACCAGTTGGCTGATGACAGCCGAAACCAGCTGCTCACATGATCAAGGAGGACCATCAGCCTGACGATGGATCGTTAACACCCTGATGGTTGTTTGCTATTCACAGAGGGCTGAGTGATACTAGCAATAACAGCATTGTAAGTGGGGGACAGTTGAACCCGTGGAGGCCTCCGGGTTCAACTGTCCCCCACTTACAATGCTGTTATTGCTAGTATCACTCAGCCCTCTGTGAATAGCAAACAACCATCAGGGTGTTAACGATCCATCGTCAGGCTGATGGTCCTCCTTGATCATGTGAGCAGCTGGTTTCGGCTGTCATCAGCCAACTGGTTGATCCACTGTGGGAGGGTGCTATTTATAAGACTGAGCTGAACACAGCTTCTCAGACTGAGGAAGTCTTTCGGACGAAAGACGAAACGTTTCTACAGTTTTTTTTTGCTTTGTTTTGTTTTGTTTTTTGAATGTCCAGAGGACCAGACTTCGCTTTTTTGGATGAACACAAAATTGACTACAACTCAGTCAATTTAACAAAAAAATGAGATAAAATTTGGTGTGGTAGTAGCTGAGATTCATTCCCAAAGCATAAGCAAAGGACTTTTAGAATGCATAAGATCTTTCTTTAAAATTATAGCGTTATTTATTTAGAATCAATGGTGTTGGTCTGTTAGCAAAATATCTCATGACCCTCTGGACAGATTTTGAAAAATCTTTCAAGAAATAATAAACGGATGTTTCTTTACTGATGATTAACTTTTGAGTACAATTGAATTGAAGATGGCTGCAGCAGGCAATTGAAATAAGCCAACTCAAAAATGGTTATAATTCAGTTAATTTTACAGATATGGAGTTAAGTGATTGTTTGTTTAAAGTTATTTTATATATTCTTTTAAATAATGGGGTGATATAAGATTTTTTTCTTCTTTCTGCACTCTTTTCATTCAATGTTTTATTTTTGATGAATTTGTTTTATTTTGTCTCTTTTAAATGAATGAATAAATAAATTAAATAAAATATTAAATGGCTTTACATCTGCTAAGTGAAGGATAAATCACCATTATATACGTTATCATGATTAAACTTATACAGGTAACCCTCGAGGTACGACACCTGCGACCTACGGCAACTCAGACTTACGATTTTATCATATTTAATAAAAATATGATTAAAAAAAAAAAATTATTATTATTTTTTTTTTTTTGTGTTTAAAAGTTATTAATTTCATGTGTATAGCACTTTGTTGCAGCTGTGGTTGTTTTAAATGGCTTTATAAATAAAGTATAATTATTAATTTTACGTTTTGATAAGAAATTAATCGTATTTACGCAACTTCCGGTTTCCGCTCGCCACTTCCGGTTGCCATTTTACAACTGTACTGCGGTCAATGGAGCTCCGGAGGCTACTGTCAGCTGGCTCCGTGTGCCCGATCAGGGTTGCCTCATACGGATAAATGAGCTGGAAACACTCGGTCAACTCTGTGGACGTCTCAGGTCCGGAGGAGCAGCCGCGGATCGCCCCGCGATCGGCGGCCACAACGCCGCCCGACATGCTAACGACAGCAGCTAACAAAGCAGCTAACACAGGCGAAGACACCGAGCCGACATGCCGCGGAGGATCCATCTGCGGCCGGGAGCTCGCCGCAAATGTCCGCCTGGCAGTCGGGGCCACCGGCTCAAAGTAAGACATTATATTTTTTATTTATTGTGCAGTTCTGTGCGTGTTTATGGCCTTAGTATGTCTGCTTGTTCAGTCTCATGCCATTAAATATGTGTGCGGCGCTCCGTTAGCGGTATAACCGCGACCTATGTCAGAAACGCGGACCTACGATAGGCATGTGTTTTTGGTCCGCGAGGTACGACAAAATCGACCTAAGTCACACACGTAGGTCCCTATCCCTGACGTAACTCGAGGGGTTCCTGTACTCATTCATAACTGTATTTCATGTAATCACAAAGGTATATTCATTCACAATTGTGTTTCATGTAATCAAAGGTTTTAATACAATCATGTTTAGATGCTTAAATGCACTGTGCAAACTTTAATCTTACCGGTGTGCAGTTTGAGCAGACCTGCAGCTCGAAGCAACTCTGAGGCCAACACGTGCCCTTCCCCCCACAGGGAAGAAGGGCAAAGCAGACACAGGATTTGGCTGAAATAACAGGTACATCATTAGTATAAAACACATACACTTAGTTTATGCAACACACTTAGTTCATGACACAGAATGTGCCACTTCATGACACAAAAGGTGCCACAGGTGAAACATAAATGTCGAAGGAAACTAGTTTGAATCTAAAATCTTCTCAACTTAAGCTCAAACAAAGAGGCACACACAATCTGATGCAGGTCATTCCAGAGAGACCTTGGGCACGCTCTCAGTTGCCTTAGCAACCACTGATAGCAGCTCCCCTGACCAATAAGGAGCTCAAAACATTTTATGATATCGCACAGCAGAGCAGCAAACTGACATTCCTTGGGCGACTTCGAGCGAAAAGGTCGGTTCAACGAATCATCTGATCGTATGCATATTGATCAATTGATTGTCTGCTTAATCTGTTAACCTGTATCTTTTTCAATAAATCTGATTTGCTTCAAGAGACGCCTGGCTCATTTGAACACCCAAACTGAATTCCCTTCAGTTCAGTTCATGGCATAAACCAACACAGACATGTTCCTGTTTTTAGTGTTTACATGGCTTTATATTGTAGCTGTTATGATATGATGCGCAGCCACGGAGCTCCAGGGGGAAGCTGACAGCAGCTGCCCGCAATCAGAGCGCCATTCCCGGCATGAAAAAGAAAAACACACCGCTGAAGCCCAGAGCTCAAATGTCCGGCGTAAAACTAACTTGACCGCGGTTTAATGTGGCGCTATGGCTCTGCAGACATTGAACGTTGTTGTCTTGCAGTGTTTAAATACTTCCACACAGCGGACACATGTTACTTTGTTACGATGAAAAGTCGGCTACCTGCTAGCTAAGATGCTAACTCACCAGTGTTGTCAGAACTTGCGACAGAAACAAGTGTCCAGCTCCATGTAAACATATCCATAACCAATTGTGACCAGCTCCATGTAAAAAATCCATAAACAAACGACCCGCTTTTTGAAAACGATGCCACAACAAACCCAACTGAGTACTCAGTTAGTCCTCACGCTTGTAGCTGGCTGCAAACTGTGACATGGATTTCCTGAATGTGAGGCGGGTCTTGTTACTCTGGGATCATGAGACACGCCTCCGTTCAGGAAATCCATTCCATAGTTTGAAGCCAACGTGCATCATGGATCAGAAAATATCGGCAGGTTGGATCAAAAATCTGATACGTAAATTATGCTGGTATCGGATGGTTTCCGCTTCTTGCTCAGAGGGCGGGCCAGAGGGAGGGCCAGGCTCCGTGATACACGGGCACTGGCCCGTGTGGGCCCGTGTCCAGAACCGCCACAGCTAAGATGGTATGTGTAAATAAGATACGAGGATGCGAAACGTGAGATGTGACAAAGGTGAACATGTATATATGTTGATATAAAACTGTTATTGAAAAAAAAACAAAAAAAAAAACAACAACAGTGGACCTAAAATAGACCCTTGAGGCACCCCACAGATCAGAGGAGGCAAAGATGAAGAATATTCCCTCTAAATAAACAGGAAAAACTCCTGTCAGGATCTAAACCAGAATAAAATTGTGCCTTTGATACTGACCACCTATTCAAGTTGTAACAAGATGTTGTAGTCCACAGAATCAAAGGCAGAAAGGTCTTAAGCACTGAAACAGCAGAGACTCCTGTGTCAACAGTTAAAAGAAGGTCATTAAAAACTCTTAAAAGGGTTGTCTTTGTGCTGTGGCCTGATGTATAACCTGACTGGAATTTTTCACCTACAGTTAAAATTTTCTTAAGTTGATTAAAAATAACTTTCACTAAAATTGTCGACAGAAAAAGCAGTTTAGAAATAAGTTTAAAGTTTTTTTTTCCCCTTTATAGATGGCCTCCCTTCTCACCTCACAGCCATCCTCTCACACCAATATTTTTTAAGAGAGAAAGGAAAGATAGAAAGTAAGACAAAACACAACAAGTATCCAGAAAAGAGCACAAGGCAAACACACCCAACCTCCGTCCGCAATCCTGCAAAGCACATGACAAAACACAGCAACAAAATACACATGGATAAAGACTAATAATATTCATGACCTTGCAGTAGATTTCCATAAATAAACATACCCATACCTACAAATATATATACATATACATTCATATCACATATCCATCTACATATCTGCATATGATATCTACATATACATCCCTGCATCCATTTGTGTGTGGCTGTGAACATGCATAAGTGAATAAGGTTCCTCCAATAGAACATTCAGTAGCGACCGTGAAGCATCAGAGATCCGCCCCCCCAAGGCCCGAGGCAGACGAAGGGGCGATCAAAGCCCAAGACCCCAAGAAGGACCCCGAGCCCAGAGTCCCCAGGGCCACCCGAACAGGACGAGCCACTCACCCTCTCCCCAGATCTGACCAAGGGGGAGAACCGGACGAGCTCCACCAGCGACTATGTAGTGGACCTACCCAGGGTCAAATTAAGGTTTTTGAACTGTCCAGTGATGACCTTTACTGACCTCTCAGTAAAGCAAGACATTTACTACAAAATCATTCATTTAGCTATAATCTGATAACATAGTCACCAAAAAGAGACTATTTCTATCTTTGATTTTAGGCTGATGTGATCAAAAGAATAACTTTTGTCATTTTCATGATGTGTGCTTTTAAACTGTGTTATTCTGTAAGAGTTAAACTGTGTTCACTGCTGTGTTAAAGGTGAAATCTCGGGTCACATAGACCAGACGGTTTTGTTTAGAACATCAGAAGACAGGTTAATCCGTTGTTTTTCATGAACAAGGCTCCAGCTTCTCTGTCTTTTCCTAAACAATTTCCCTCTGCTCGGGCTGTAACCTTGGGTCGCGATAACACAAGCTCTCTCCTCTCTTTGTTCCTGCTTTTAAGTTCTAACTGTGCGGAAACGCTTCAGAGTTTCTGGGAGCTTCAGAGAGAGATGTGAATTTTTCCCAAAGAGCTGAATGACCACCAGTCACGCGCTAAGGACTCGTCATCCAGCTGGGACTGATAACATGTTGTTATGGGTCCATTTCGAACGAGCGTAAGCTCAAAAACTTTGATTATTCCTCCCTGGAATAAGTTTATCTTGAAGTCAGAGGCCAGGAGCTGACATATTTTCTGATGACCAACGCGAAACCAGGAGACGTTGAAAACGTAAACGAATACCCTGCTCGAAGGTACTGTACTGGTTCCCACAAGGACCCGTGCATCTGAAAAGCTACAAGGTCTTCCCTCTTACCGGGCTGTCGTCGAAAGGTAAAGAGCTGTTTACAAAACGTACCTGGATTTTAGCAGAAGTCGGATGAGAAGTGTCACTTTGGTCTCATGCTCCCAATTCTTCTTAAATCTTTCCTCCTATTCCTTTTCCCTCTCAATCTAAGCTGGAAACTAATTAAGTTAAAGAGCCCTCAGACTAAATATGTTTAACATCCAATATTGAAGTCTGTTGTGTTAAATTCAAGTGTGCTGACGTATTAATTTGAAAGAAAGTGAAATCATGTCAATCAAGTGTAATGGTGTTAATTTAGTTGATTCATTTTAAATAAATGGTAGTGTCTCTTTGACATATCAAACTAAGTTAACGTCTTTGTCGCTTAATGGCTCTGTTTATTTATCCATCATAGAGATCACAGAAATATTGGGTAAACTGAAAAAGAACAGAATCCGTGAATTTACTATTCAATCTGAATAAGTAAGTTAATTAAGGATAAAGAGGTCAGCTTAATACTGACCCCTGTTAAAATCCTTTAGTTACATCTGGGTGGCACTATATGTGTTTAAAGACACAATATATGGTCTCCCTCATGTTTCCTTCATCTGGTGGCCCTCGTACGTGGTTCTGAAAGTTTATTGATAAAACTGTGATCTCTCATGAACTTGAAACGTTATGTTGGCATGATTGTTCCAATTTTTGGACTCTGAAGGTGATAATTTTTGGCTGGAGTGTTCAAGACAGGCAGACTCTGCATGTTTTATCATTTGAAGCTGAGAGATTGTTATTGTTCAACTCCTTAACACGCTGTTGGAAGCTTTAGGTGAAGTTTTGTCAGCCCGTGGTCTGTGGGGGGGTTCTGGTTCCGTTCGGCCCAGTTCACGCACAGACTCCGGTACAAAGCTTTGTTGACCGCCGAGTCAAACTGCCTGAAAAGCTGTTAACATCTGCGAGATTGCTGTGTGTGGTATTTTACATATTAGAGCAGGTCGAAAAAGCATATTACTGTTAGAACGTTTGTCGGCTGGGTTCTGTCAGACCCGTTTCCTGCTCCATTAAAAGTGGACCGGAACCGACCTTAAGTGGCTCCGAGCGAGTCCGTGTTTGTTCTGCAGCTGCAGTGCTGGGTTACTAAACGTAGCTAAGTCGTGCCTGTTTTAATTGTGATTGCCACGTTTCAGAATTTTGGGAAGTTAATTTAAAGCGTTTGAGTTGTTTAAGAGTCTAGAGTTGCGTGCTAAGCTAACGTTACATAGACGTGTCCTACACGTTGTTTATGAGCTGTGATTGGATGAACGAGAGCTGTGAGCTGTCAATCACTCGTGGCGAGCGCTGATTCGCTGTAGTGGGAACGCACGCCGTTGCGACCAACCCACTTTGTCGTCATTTCCGGCACTGCCGTGGTCGAAGGTAAGAACTTCATTCACCATGAACGCTTGGGAATGAACTACAAACGCTGTGATTGATTGGTTGACGTCACGTATCTGTTTAGCGAGCTCCGCCTCGCTCAACGGAAGCTGGTGACGCGCTGCGTCGACCCGCCTACTTGTGTCGTCATTTCCAGGTGCACTTCGGGCAACAAGCAGTTCACACTCAAACTGAGATTTCACTGAGAGTTTAAACACTCATTTCAAGCCATCTAAACTGTCTAACAACATAGATTTGTCTCTGACAAGAACGTGGTTCGAGCGTTTATCACTGACACACTAGAAACTAATTCTGAAAAGGTTGTTTTTAGTTTAAATACTGAATGAAATAAATCAGTCTCCACGTGATAAAATTAAGACTCGAAGCTGCCCCCTGTTGGTTAAAAGACGTTGACAGATGAGTTTTCTCAAAAACATCATAAAAAAGTCAGCATTTTTATGGTGAATTACCAGCTTTTAATTTTGTTCTGTACACAAACAATAGCTCCTGTTTATTTTAAATAAAATATTTAGAATAACAGAGGTACAGACAAACATTTTTGCTTATTTTAAATACAAAAGAATTTAAAATAACAAACAAAAGTACAGTTTTCACTCCAGATAACTGAAATTTTTTTCCTTTCTCTTCCTTCTCTCTGACACATCATCTTCCACAGTTATCCTGTGTACATTTAAACTTTCCTGTTTATTTCAAATAGTGAAAAGTTTAGAGTAACGAATACAGAGCATCTTTTATTTTGATTTTCACTGAAATTCCAGATAAAAGATGGCAGGCGCAGAGGGTGAGACCCCTAACACCACTGATACGGGGCAGCCTGTGCCAACTGAAGGCCACGACCCGACCAAAGCAGATTGGATCGAACGTGCCTTATTTTCACTCACAGGGTCCATCACAAACTATCATGAAGAGACACAGTTGATGGAGGAAGCAGATGTGGACAGAGCATTAAAAACTGTAACAGCTGGAACCACAACGGCTGAAAAGAAAGCAGACAAAGATAAACGTTTGGCTAAATTAAGCCTTCTGTTAAAGGCCAAGCTAGACTTTGAAACTGCTGTACGCCGGGCTGTCTCTACATCATGTTTAACAGCACAAATGGAGGTTGCCACTTTACAGCAGGAGGTAAAGAGTTTAACACAGTCGAGTATTGGCAGCGCTGAACAAACGCGTAGTCTCTACGAAGAATGCAAAGTGTTAAAAAGGGATTTTGACCAATCACAAGATGATTTGGAAAAATGTGTGGTGGAGAAGGATAAGTATTACCATCAATACAAGTCGATTCAGGCGGATTGTGGGGAGGCACGGGACGCGCTGGAAAAATGCACGGACACCCTGGAATCATTATCACTACGGTACACAAGGCTGCAAGAGGATTATAGAAAATCACAAGAACAGCACATGATGTTACAACGTGAAAATGATGGGTTAAAAGTCCAACTGAACAGTTGTCGAATAGAGCGTGCATCAGCAATGAACAAACTCTTTGAAGAAGAGAGAAAATGTTTGAATCTCATGAGTAAACACCTTGAGAACAACCCGCCTCCGCCGCCCCCTCCCATACCTGATGACCCGCTCCCTCCTCCACCGCCCCCGCCCATGCCCGATGCACTACTCCCTCCAACACCACCGCCTAGAACACCAACACCACCGCGCCGTCCC
Source organism: Garcialebias charrua (assembly GCA_038048925.1). Classification (NCBI taxonomy): domain Eukaryota; kingdom Metazoa; phylum Chordata; class Actinopteri; order Cyprinodontiformes; family Rivulidae; genus Garcialebias; species Garcialebias charrua. The sequence continues at coordinate 22,595 of JBBPBX010056465.1, forward strand.
TTAGGGCCTCTAAAACCGACAATCCCACCGGATGCACCGGTGGGTGGATCTGATAATAACCCACAAATACCTCTATCAATGGCTGAACTACGGAATATGGCGAAAAGCATTCAAACCTTCGCTCCTGGCCCAATGGGCTCACACGAAACCAAGATCTATCTC
>JBBPBX010056467.1:0-22755 GCA_038048925.1 Garcialebias charrua
CTTCTGTATGCCATAAACCTATAACGACTGAAAGAAAAAAATTATTTTGTGTAATAAAAAGTGTATTTTGGAAAAATGTGGTGTTTTATTTGTTGCATTTTAGAATACTATTATGCTAGACAATAATTGTTCTATGCCCATAAAAATTGAGAAAGATTGAAATCTTTGTTGTGTAGAAAAAAGTAAAAAATGTTGCCCTAGAGGCACTATTGAAACTTGAAAATACTGTAATGTAATTACTTCAACGGGATTTGCCTCATTAAATACAACATCAATGTTTTTATAAGAAATGCAATGTCATAAAACTTACTTTTCTATTCCTGTTACATTTAAGCCCCCATAATCTGCTCTCCATACGTTGAAGGCATTTTGTAGAGAATAGACATTCAGGCACACAGGGTCTAAACCAGGATGAAGAGTGATGCACGGAGGTGGTTCATCCAACTGCTGCAGTCGCCGTGTAACCTGTATTGAATATCATAATTTCAGTATGTTAGAACTATTGTGTTGTTATTGTACTTAATGGTCATTAAATTATATAAATTTTGTATCAACATTACCTGGTTAATCTCCTGACAGCATACATTTTCAACTTCAGTTGGCATGGTCCCACATTTACCACAAAAACACCTAGATATAATAAAGGTGATGTAAGTATTGTAAGTTTATTTGATGAGAAAAATAAGTTTCTTTGATAAATAATATTTTAAAGAAATATAATAAATTTGATAGAAAAAAATGGCATTTTCAATAACAAATGACTTTTTGCTATCCAGTATAATGTTAAATGTGATATTTAAAATAACTTATGTCATAACAAATACAAAAACACATTAGATAACAAGTATACATTTATTTTTTAACATAAATGATAAATTTAAAAGGAAAATTAAATTATTTTAGAGATAATCAAAAGTAATATTACAAAAACAATTAAATGTAACAACACATAAAGTACCTCATTGTCAATTTATAAGCAACTGTATTGTTAGATGGCCAATATAACGTTGCAAATAAAATAATAGTGTCACACAAATAGCATTACAGTAATTTCGTTTTGCAATGTTGATAACATGAGTTTTTAGTCTAAACATGAATTACCATTCAGACAACGCTTGCTGCATCCTTAATGGTTGTGCAGGTTGATCATCGTCTTCAGCCTCTGGGTCTGACTCAGGGTCAAATATATACGGCTGTACGACAAAGCTGCTAGCGGTAGCCATTTCTAGAGTTAAATGCTAACGTGACCCTTTGGAGGGCGGAGTTTATGTAAATAGATATTAGAAGGGCGTGCACTTCCGAGCTCATTATCATAAACAGCCTGTTTTGAACGGAAGTGAAATTTGGCAGAATTAGAAAGGGGATATTTCATTATCTAAGCATTATTTTGTGTATAAAATTGATTGAAAAGGGTCTGGATAGCCCAAAGAGTAAAAAAAAAGAAGTGAATTTTGCATGTGTGGTCCCCTTTAAAGTAATGGGCCGCTGACCGGCTATAATGTAGACAAAGTCCCCCACAGCCAACTCAGATCGGTTCTGGTCCTTGGGCACAGGTTCGGGCCAGGTACACTTCCCCCAATGCCACGAGGCCAATCCAAACAAAAGGCAGCGGAAAGGTCAGCAAAAATACCTCCCTGCGATTCTTGTTGGAACCAGGTAGAACCACAGGTCCAGATGAGAAATTCAGATGAGATCCAGTGAGAGTGGAAAAAAAAACACAGGGGCTTCGTGGGATGGCTCCCCCAGCTCGAGGGCTCACCTGGCCGGCAGGATGCGCTCATAATGACCGGTGGGGTGGAAGTGACCGGTCCTGGGCCGAAATAATTTTTTGGACGGTCCCGTCCTGCTCTCTGAGTCACTGAACACCGAATTCATTTGGAAGGTGGACCAACTTTAGTCCTGTTGGAAAAACGGGTCAGTTTGATGATAACGACCACAGAGAAGCCAGAGGGAGAAACCGTCCGTCAGCTCGCCGGAACCGGAAGTGATTTGACTCACTAAAAAACAAAGAACAATCAAACAAGAAAATACTAATGCATGTAATATGGGTACAACATAAATTAAAAAAGTTAAAAGATAAAAATATAATATTTACAAAGTCCTAAAGAGAAATGGTAAAAAAACAAAAAAAAACCATGATAGAATATAACTGTGCAAGTAGGATGAATTTGTATGAATAAGTATTTCAAGGTAATATTATAGGCTAAAATGCACATGATATATAATGTACATAACTAACGTAAACTACACATGTGTGACAGGTTATTGCACAGGTAGTGACTAACAGAGATTAATTGAAATATGATGGTAAGGTAGTGACATACATGATATAGCCACATAGTGCAGCAGCAATAAACATATTAGCTGTCACAGCTAATATTGGTCATATTAGTTGTCACAGATGTGGCTTGGTGCAATGTTATTATAGGGATTCTGGCCTCACTCGGAAAGCCCACTGCATGGCAGGTGATCCCACACACCCACTACACAGCCACTTTAGACTGCTGCCATCAGGGAGGAGACTGAGGAGTCTCCAGGCTCGTACCAGTAGACTGAGAGACAGCTCTGTTCATCAGGCAGTCAGAATGCTAAACACTCTGCCTGCTCTGCCTCCCCTCCCATTTGAACTGCCTTAACACAAAAAAACTTTCTCACACATTACCACACAACACAAAGATTTTAACACTGGACTCTGTGTCATCAAACGGGTTATTCACTAAACTCTCGGTCATGTGCTCATTCAGTTTGCACTACTTCTCATATTTGCACTAATGTTTGTATTACTGCCTATAGTCATACTACTGTTTCCTGTCACGCCGCTTGTCGCGTTTCCACTGCGGGCGCGATGACGCGAGGCTCGGTGCTGGCTCCCAGAGCAGGCCACAGTTCCGTAGCTTCTCCTGGAGTTCGCTGTTTAATCCCAAATGAGCGGTTTTTCCAACATCAATCAGGAATTCATGGCTGTACTTGCGTTCTGAACACGTAGACATGACGGAGACATGATGGCACATTGCGGCATGCAGGACAAAGACAAAAACACCGTGTTCTCGGGAAAGAGAGAAGCCGCAGCGAGTGCTCGCGCCGCCATCTTGTTCAGTTCAAAAACTATCATTTTGTCATTATATATGGAATATAGATCTAATTAATATCTCTTCCCATCTTTCCTCATTCATCCAAAATATGGGTTTAAACAAACTAATCTGGACTTGCTGGGATAAAAATGCATACCTATAAAATTGAGCTATAAAATTGAGCTGTACATCCAATATCAACTTGTGCTAAGCAGGATGGATAAATGCAGTGAGCGAGATGAACAGAAATGGGTTTGTCTTAGGATGGTACAAATACGTGCAGTCACAGGGGAAAAGCAAATGACAAAGAAAAGGGAGAAGCATTGCCACGTGTCTGTCAGATCATTTAAAATCTTGACAGAGATGAAATTAGGAGAAGACCTCGTCTCCATCTCTACTACAAGACAAGGCAGACTCAGAGGACAACAGTTTGGTACCTGTGTTTTTTAAGTTTTTCAAACTCTGAAAATTTAAGATCAATTTACAATGGAATTATTCAACTCTGCTTTGGGGAAAAATATCACATTTGTGCGGCCTGCTTATTTTATAATAAGAGGGTTTATTGGCTTGTCCAATATGAACTATTACTATGTCTTTCTGTTTTTTGTCTACATTGTTTCAGTGCTTGGAAACACAGCTGTTATGGCTGTTATAAATCTGGATAATAACCTGAAAACTCCAAAGTATGTTGGTGTTTTCAACTTGGCCTTTGTGGACCTGTTAGGTAGCACGGCTCTGGTGCCAAAAGTGCTTGATATATTTTTATTTAACCATAATGTAATTCCTTACAATGACTGCTTGACGTTCTTCTTTTTCTGCTATACTTGCCTTTCAATGCAGTCTTTTAATCTGGTTGTTCTCTCGTACGACCGACTGATGGCCATCATCTTTCCTCTGCACTATCAACTGAAGGTGACCTGCAGGCTTATACTTTCCTTGATAGCCTCATTCTGGATCTTTGCTATAATTGCCAACCTTATTTCAGTCAGTCTTCTTACAAGACTCTCCTTCTGTAATTCTGTGGTTATAAACAGCTACTTCTGTGATCATGGCCAGATCTATCGGTTAGCATGCAATGACAATTTTAGTTTAGTTTATCCTGTTTTTATATTTTGGCTTCCACTGGTTTTTATCCTGTTAAGTTACATGTATATAAGTTATACTTTAGCTAAAGTGGCAACATTACAACAAAGCATCAAGGCCTTTAAGACGTGTTTAGCTCATCTCTCATTAGTGGTCATTTATTTCACTCCACTGTTGATTACGTTCACCTTGATGGAAAAAATACACCCAAACAACAGGATCATAAACTTGTCTTTGACTTCAGTCTTTCCTCCCATGTTGAACCCGATCATTTATGTTCTCCAGACAAAAGAAATCAAAGCATCGATAAAAAAATTATTAAAGCTCGGTTTGAAATCCAAAATAAGTACTAAACAATCTGCAACTAAATGATCAGGATGTGAATTTTTTCAGTAAATGTAACTATAATTTCAATATGTTTTACTAATCCCACTTCTGTATAAGTTTATTTAAAAAAACTGATGTGATATTTACAAATGTTTATAAGTTGATCAATTTATTTTATATCCAGTAATTTCACTTCTAACATGTAAAAGTGTATTTTTAACATTTATCTGTTAAAAAGTATTGTTTATATTAATCTACAGTATATGGTAATTTATTTTATTTTACGTTTATGATCATTTTGTTTGATGGATATTGTGAAGTACATTAGAAACTGAAGTTGTTTTCTACCAAACCTGTAAAATGAGTTCTTGCATTCTTGTGCGTTTGATAAAATTCCCCCAGAGAATGAAATCTGTGTCATTTCTGTAAATTTGTGTTTGCTTATGGTCAATAATAAAATATATTTCATGGTTAAACATTAATTCAATCTTTTTTGCATGATTTGTTTATAAATTTAGGATGTACATTAAACAGAGAAAAAATAATTTCCAGTCAAGAAAATATATTTTTTTATTATATAAAACATTTATATAATGGTTTATATAACATATTAATTTATAAATTTATTATAACGGGTCCTTCTATTTTAGAGGGTGTGGTCATTCTTTTCATTCCACCTTTATTTATGCAGGTTAGTCTCCCTGAGCCACGAGGACTCATTTACAAGAAAGACCTGTTTTAATCAAAGAACACAGATGAGGTACAGACAACAATAGACAATCATATAAAAAGCGTACAAAATGAAAAATAAATAAAATAAATAAAATAAAAAGTAAACCAAAAAAATAGCTACACCGTAAGGTGATGTAAGATACTAAAAACAGGAACATGTCTGTGTTGGTTTTGGCCATGAACTTAGCAGTTGTTTAAAATCCTTAAAGAGGTCAAAGTCGAGAGCTTCAGCTCTTTTTGCAAGATGCTCCAGGATACAGAAACAGAGTAAGAGAAGGCCCTTTTCTCTAGTTCAGTCTGCACTGAGGGAACACTGCAGGTAATAATGTCATGAGATCGCATGCTGTGGCTGCACTCATGAAGTGATGTATAGGAGGAGATGTAGGAAGACAACAGGCCAAGAAGTGATTTAAAGATGAAAATGAACCAGTGTGAGAGTTTGTGTGAAGTTAATGATGACCAATAAATACAGAGTGCATTGATGGGTATGCAGTGTTGGGTGTAACGCGTTACTTAGTAACGCGTTACAGTAATCACATTACATTTTTCAGCAACGTGGTAGTGTAACGCACTACTTTGAAAATGCCTGTAATATATTACAGTTACTAACAAAACCTTACATTAGTTACTTGCGTTACAATCAGGACCTTTAGGAGAATAGTTTTTAAAAAAATATTTAATTTACCTTTCGGAGAAAAGTTGTGGGACGACGGAGCAGACGCATGACTGTCACGGGGAGAAAACAAAGACGTACGCGATGACGTCGGAACGTCATACGTCAACGTACATAGACATATAAGGTACATAGACATACATTGGAGGGAATGAATGAACAACATGGCGGAGATGGAGGAGAACGCGGCGATTTCATTTTATGGATGGAAGTATTCACATTATTTTTCTTTTGTCGCGAGAAATTTACAAAGACAACACGCTAATGCTAAGCTAGTTGCTAAAGAGCCGCAGAGGGATGGTGAAGCAAGTTTGATGCCGCCACCGTGTAAGCAGGCTCGGCTTGAATTTCACCGCCAGGCATCCACTACAAAGGCTGAGGTAAACAAACTTGTAGCAGCGTACGTAGTGAACGAAGTGTTGCCAATTTCAACAGTTGAGTCCCCGTATTCCGAAGAATTCTGAGCAAAATACAGACAACAGGAGGTGAACTGGTATCGTCAGACAGAAAAACGTTTTCAAAGTACCTTGACCAGTGTTATGTGAAGATGGAAAATGAACTGAAAAAAACGTTTGAGGGCTTGGAGTATGTGTCAACTACTGCAGATATTTGGACCTGTCATAACAAAAGTTTTTTGGGCATGACAGCACATTGGATCAACCCAGCCAACTTTAAAAGAGAAAAGGCTGCTATTGCCTGCAAACGGATAAGAAAAATCCAAAAATTAATACAGGTTAAATCTCAGGTCTTAGAGTAATCCAAAAGTAATGTAACTAAGTTACTTTCAGAACTGAGTAACTAAGTAGTGTAATATGTTACTTTTTTAAAAAGTAACTTGTAATGTGTAACTAATTACTTATTTTGGGTAACTACCCCAACACTGTGGGTATGGTAGTTACAGCCAGTTATGAATCTTAGCGCACTATGATAGAGAGCGTCCAACATCTGCAGGGTGCTTGTAGGAGCGTTCATGTAAATGTCACCGTAATCAATGGAGGGAAGGAAAATTGCAGTTACAAGGTGTTTTCTAGCATTCAGAGTAAGACAGGATTTATGTCTGAAAAAGAAACCCAATTTTATTTTCAATTTCTTTACCAAGTTTATGACATGAGGCTTAAAATGAGGCTGGCTGGTCTGGGTGGCTCAGTCCTTGCGAGAGTTTTAAAGCCAGATTGGAATAACTCAAGGATAGCGTGATCCTCCAGGAAGCACTTCAACTGGGACTCAACTATTTTTTCCAGAAGTTTAGAAACAAATGGGAGTCTAGAAAAATAGAATAGAATAGAATAGAATAGAATATATCTTTATTGGCATGTTATGCACCGAGGTACAAGGTTATGCAATTGGCGCACGCACAATCTTAAAGAGACGTACGCACGAGCCGCAGCAGTCTGAAACCGCGCCGCAACAATCAGATATGGAAAAAGGAATAGACACAAACGGGTAAGAACGTGGTATTCAAAAAAAGAATCTATCACAATTTGTCAGGAGACACTCCATGATAAAGTCCAAAAAAACTCTACCAGCTTTTAGCACATATTAGACAGGACAAGATGCATTATGACGGCAGGCGGGAGGTAAAGTCTGTGAGTAATCAGTTCCAGATAAGCACAGTTCGCAGGTCTCAGCCCGGCTCCATCTGAGAACGCACACACAGAGACCTCTGGGGGGAGGGGTGGGGGAGGGCAGCGAGTTCACTTCAGCTTTCCAGCTCCAGGAGAAGATTTGTAGACAACCTTCAGTTCAAGGTTGCTCAGAGACCAGATTAGATAGTTGCTTTATTTTTTCAGTCAGGCCACAGTGTACTTTTGACTGCAGTCTTAAGTCCAGGTGCTGTTTCTGGGTCCAAATCGCCGAATCGAGAGAGGTTCCGAGCTACAAGATCCTTCCGTATGTGCCCTGTTTGAATCCGGACGGCTGTAAACGAGTTCCAAACACACCGCAGGTCCGCGGCAGCCACCGCTTCTCCCACCGTGCGGTTCAGCCCGCACAACAGCTGGGAAGGTCATAGCCTGGATCAAAGCATTTTCGCTGAGCAGGAAGTCTCGCCAGCACGCCGATCGCAGCGGTCCTCCTCAGCCCTCAGTGGCAGAAACAGCCACCAGTATCCCAATAATCCACAGAGATTCCACGTCCCCGACAGAAAGAGCGGTCAGATACATTAGCCTGCTCCTCGAGTCCATAATGTAGCTCACCGCACGCGTGTCGATGGGGCTCCCCGGCTCTCCTTGGCCGGTGCGCTTCGCGGAATTTTTTTAAATCGATAGTATCGATAGAGGAAATAGCCCAGGAAACAGCCCACGCACATAATCCATTCCAAATTGGTTCGAGCGAGCGCTGAAGAGTTACAGACGAGACAAATGCAGAAGCGGGGGGGACCAGGGAGATGTAGGAGCAGAAAGAGATGCAACCTGCTCTGTCTGGAGACAGGCCTGAAGTTGGATACGACTGAAGGGTCAAGATTTGGGTTTTTTCTACGAGAGGTTGAACAGCAACATGTTTAAAGGTTTTTGGCACCACGCCAGTGGATAAACTGGACCACATCAAAGGGGGAACCAGATGGTTTCAAGCTGCACATGACCTGCTCTAGAGAAGACAGAGAGATTGGTTCAAAATGGTCAAACACCACAACAGATTTAGTGGGATGGGTCGATCATGAGTTGGAGGAGAAATGAGAGCCCGGGTGGTCACAATTTTTTCTAAAAAGAAATTTAGGAAGTTCTTGCACAGCTCAGTTGAGGCTTCCAGAGGTGATGGTTCAGTGAGGTGGAGAACAGAGTTTAGGGCAGAGAACAGAACTCGTGGATTGTGAGAGTTTGAGTCAATGATATCAGAAAAGTATTGAGATTTAGCAGTTTTTACTGCAGTCTGATAACGGCACCAACTCTCTTAATAAAAAAAAAAACCTTTCAATACAGAAAACATCTGGACTTTATTTGTAGCAGAAAACGTTTTGCTCTTCATCCGAGGAGCTTTCTCAATTCAAAGAGCAGTGTGGGAGTAAGGTTTTAAAGGCTGAGATAAGATACACGCATACCAATGTAGATTGACAAATCATAGCTCACACCTTAACAGTAGGGGTTTCTTAAGGTCTTTGTTAGTCTAATTCACAGATGAGGCTCCTCTGTTCCCATCAGGTGTGAAAATTGTCTGGGAATCAGTCCTAAAGCTGCATTATACGCTTTTGAAAGTTGGAATCTGATACCTCCTCCCTTGTTAAGAGAAGGCTTCTCCCTCTTAATATAAGCAGCTTCCTTCACACCCCTCTCAAACCATCTGTGTTCTCTGTCCAAAATGTGCACATTCTGGTCCTCAAATGAGTGTCCCTTGTCCGTGAGGTGAAGGTGAACAGCTGAGTTTTGTCCAGAGGAGGTGGCTCTCCTATGTTGGGACATTCGTCTGTGAAGAGGCTGTTTAGTTTCCCCAATGTAGAGGTCTGGACAGTCCTCACTGCACTGGACCGCATACACTACACCACTCTGTTTGTGTGTGGGTTTTTTGTCCTTAGGGTAGACCAGCCTCTGTCTGAGAGTCCTGCTGGGTTAGAAATGTACTGGGATGTTGTGTTTGTTCAAAATCCTTCTGAGATTCTCTGATACTCCAGCCACATAAGGGATGACAATGTTTTTTCGTCTGTCCTCCTTTTTCTGTTTATTACTGTGTTTTGTTGATTTCTTTGCTGACTTGACAAAGGCCCAGTTAGGATATCCACATGTTTGGAGAGATTTTTATCACCTGGGAGGGCCTCCCAACTTATCAAAGCGCCGAGACGCAGAGGGAAAGGGTTTAAAATTGATTGTTGTCTTTTATTGGATCATTCTGGGGAGAACGGAGTACAAAATGTTTTTTATTAAAAAGGCTAGATTCGTTAAAAGATGCTGCGTGAGCCTTAACAGGTCGCTGTCACAGGGCCATGAGGTGATGTGTTTTCCTTCCATAAACAGAGAATATAACCATCAGACCCAGGGTTTTTTTCCACGTAAATCACACAGCATCTTAGGAAATAAAGCTCGAGTACTCACCTGATGTGATTCTTGTACTGAAATTGTTTTGAACAAAGACTACAATGATGATGTCTGTTCTCACACCAGCTGTGTTAAAGTTTGTCATCTGCCCATTTCCCAGAGTTAAAGTATTTTATAATTATTGAGCTTCTCTGCAGCTTACCTTTAATAATATTTTATCTTCATAGCATTAAAACCATCTTATATTTTTACATTTTTACTTCAATGTTAACACTAGGAGCTAGTGGGCGGCCGTGGCACAGTGGTAATGGCCGTCGACCCCCGATCAGAAGGTTGGAGGTTTGAATCCCGCGTCCACCCACCATGTGTCGTTGTGTCCCTGGGCAAGACACTTAACCCCAAGTTGCTCCTGGTAGGTCTGGATGGCGCCTTGCAAGGCAGGCTACCACTACCGGTGTATGAATGTGTGAATGAATGGGTGGATGGCTGGTATTGTAAAGCGCTTTGGGGTTCCTCACAGGGGGCTGGAAAGCACTATATAAATAAGCTCCATTTACCATTTACCATTTTAGACATTGTATTGTGTTTTTCGCTAATTTGTGCTATATTTACCTTATTAATGCCTCATTTGATTGCTATTGTTATATCCAGTGGTGGGCAACGCTAATCCAAAAATTAGTTTCGCTATTTCTAAAGCACTAATTAATTTATTTAGGTCCGCAATTTCAAAAGCACTAATGTCTTATGAAAATTAGGGGAAGCTAATTCTAATCCGCTAATTAAATTCAACAATTGGTAGCAGCAAGTTATGCAATATTTGCACTACACTGCCAACTAGCGGTGCATGAACTGTTATACAGTAAGTTGTTTGAGTTTCAGAGTATTTAGTTTGGTTCTCTTCAACAGGTTTGACAAGGACAAAATGTACCCATTCCAAAGTCTGTTAGCTAAACTGCAGACATATTTGGCTGTTTTTTTTTCTTCTTTTGTTACTTTTAGTACCACTAGATCGCATGTGTCAAACTCAAGGCCCGTGGGCCAAATCCGGCCTACCATAACCGTTTCTGTGGCTCTCTACACCCTAGAACTTCAAGATAACAGTTGTAAGCATGTTGCTCTCAGGTGGTGGGTCCCCATCCCTACACTCCCTGGTCTCTCTGTTAATTGTCTTGCTTATCTCCTCCATTTTGTTGTCCAGGTGTTTGTGATTGTCATGCTGTGTGTTCATGTACCTGTATATAAAGTCAGGGATTTTTTAATTGATAAAGCTCTGTATATGTTGTATAACACAATCATTGTTCCACATTTAATCTATTGTATTGAGGTTTGGGGAAAAGCGTGCAAAACAATTACAAAGCCTGTTTTTATTTTACAAAAGAGAGCTGTAAGAGTAATCACCAGAAAACATTTCAGTCACCCATCAAACACCCCAGCTAACATTGAACGTTCAGACAACGTCCTCTGAACGTTGTCATCAACGTCCTCTGAACGTTTGCAGAAAACGTTCACTGAACGTCCAAATGAAACTCCATAAAACGTTCAGAGAACGTCCCCTGAATGTTCAGAAACTATCCCCCGAACGTTCAGACAATGTCCTCTGAACGTTCAGACAACGTCCTCTGAACGTTGTCATCAACGTCCTCTGAACGTTTGCAGAAAACGTTCACTGAACGTCCAAATGAAACTCCATAAAACGTTCAGAGAACGTCCCCTGAATGTTCAGAAACTATCCCCCGAATGTTCAGACAACGTCCCCTGAACGTTCAGAAACTGTCCCTTCAACGTTCAGACAACACAAACTTTTCAAGTTCCCAATCCACAGTTTTAAATTGAGATTTATTAGTGGAATCATGATGATATGTAGTTGTGCAAATAACTCTTGGCTATGAATTAATTCTACAGTACTAACATTAAAAATAACAGAGGCGAAAGTTATGATAAAAGAATTAGTTTATTACACATAAAGGCATCAGTATCATAATATAAAACAAATCCGTATATGAATAAAAAAATGCATAACTGGCATCAGTTGTAACAAAATAGGTACAAAAAAAATCTGTACATGCTATGCATATGAAAAATATAATGCATCTACTTCAAAACTGCGTTGAGGCAAACAAAGCTAGGAACCACATTTGACCATCCATTGTGCAGCAGGAAACATGGTCCTAGAAACCGTTGGATTAAGGTTTACAAATCACTCCTTACATTTTTCCTTTATCCTCTTTAACATAAATTAAAGGATTAACAGAACAGCATAACACATAAAATGGAAAAGTCCACCTTTGGTACCTTTAAAAAAACAAAAGCTTTAAAATTACATTGGAGGGAGCTTATCAACTGGTGGCAAAACAAAATGTACCAGTACACAAACAAATCTAAAAGTACACAGCTCACATAGCTTTGGTCTGTACTTAACATTAATTTTTTTTTTTATTAACATGCCTTCATTTTTCTTTTGGATTTATAGCTGAACTAGCAACACTGGCAGTAACATGAGAAATATGAAAGCTACATAAAATTACAGTCCCACCACAAATATGTTTAAAAAGTGTGCTGGTCATAATATTTTAAATAAGTTGATTTATTTCAGTAATTCCATTCAAAAAGTGAAACTTTCATTAAACTGATTTCAAGTTTATTTATTTTAATGCTGATAATTAAAACCAACAACTAATGATAACCCTAAATTTAGTACCTCAGAAAATTAGACTATTACTTGAGATTAATTTAAAAAAATTGTATAAATGTTGGCCAACTGAGAACTATGAACATGAAATGTACAATATGTACATCTTTGAATACTTAGTTGGGGGTCCTTTTGCAAGGACCATGGTACTTCATACTTTTCAGTTGGTCAACATCTATAAAAATCCTTTTTTAATTTTTTATCTCAAGTAATGTAATTTTCTGTTACCGGTAATGAATTTGGGCTTTTCATTAGTTGTCAGTTATAATCATCAACAATAAGATTTTTTTTTTAAAATATATCAGTCTGTGTGAATGAATATAATATACAAGTTTTACTTTTTGAATGGAATTACTGAAATAAATAAACTTTTTCATATTCTAATTTTATGACCAGCACCTGTATTTGCATCTCTCCCCCCAAAAAATGTGTTCCTCAGTTCTGTGTGAGCCCGTGTCCTCCACTTCTTTGTGGTGCATTAAATGTCCAGTGTGAAAGCCTCACCTCCACTTCTTTGTGGTACATTAAATGTCCAGTGTCCACTTCTTTGTGGTGCATTAAATGTCCAGTGTGAAAGCCCCACCTCCACTTCTTTGTGACACATTTTAATTGTCCAGTGTGAGCGCATGTCCTCTACCCTTTTTGCATGTTTTAAATGCTCTGCAGCATGAGTCCTTATAAAATCCTCTCTTGCTGCAGAATCCCCATTCATGATTCCATCTGCATTTGCAAAAAACAAACAAAAACAACAAAAAAAGAGTAATTAGTCATGTGCAAAGGCAATCTGGAAAATGCACAGTGCCGCTGGGGTCTCCCCTATAACTGGATAAATAAATAAATAAATAAAAAACATCCACCCCAGCAAATGTTGATAGGTGGCTTGTTCACCGTCAGTATCCAAGGAAGAACAATCTGTTGAGTGATCTGGTTCAAGTTCAGAGTTATGTGAAATGTGAACATCCAATTCAGAGGGAAAATCATAAGAATGATTGGCATGATGGTCTGAATGAATACTGCCATGATCATCATCTGAAAAGGACCCATTTACAGGAATATCTACAGTTTCTGGTTCATTGGTGCCATCATCATGAAGAGAGTCAGAACTTTCAAGTGATTCACTGTGTTCACTATGCATGGCAATGACTTCATGCTGAAATGCAGAATTTTTATCAAAATCTTGAGAATCATCTTGGTTATCATTATCATTTCAATTTAAGTGTTTAGATTCTAAACACTTAAATTTCCGCTTGGCAGCAAGATGATTTTGTCTCCAAAGAGTAGATTTAGGAACAGAATAAATGTATTTTGCCATTGTCAATGAGAGTTTAACACTAACCCCTTAGAAGCCTCAGTTTAAGTTCCTCCACATATTGGACAAACAGGTTTAACAATGTCAATAAAAACAGCTTGTTCACATGCAAATGAGGAACATCAGCCTGACGGTCATTAGGGGCCTTGATGACTCACAGGGTGCTCATGCAATAACAGCATTGGGGGATGGGGGGAGGAACAACAGTTCAAGTCTCAAGTCTGTAGTGAAAAAGGTTAAAAAAGTAATAATAATCTTTCCACTTGAACGTCTTCAAGTTTCTTCACCTTATCCAGCTGAGTGAACTCTTATAATCTGTATGGTTCAAACCGTTCAGAAGCTTTGTGTTTGCTTTAAACGCTCACCGGTCTCAGAGTTTATGTAGTTCTTGTCAGTTGATTTGTTGAGAGTCGCTGCGTAAGTGACCTCCACAACCTGGACGTGTTCGTTTCTCTCTTCCTGTTCGGCGACGTCCACACTAGAAGAGGATTCAGGCACCGTCATAGGACTCCTAAACCCAAACCCTATGAAACAGAGAGACGGGAATGACGGGGTGAGCTGCGTTCTGTTTTAAAGTTCCGGCAGAACCACAGTCTGACGGTTACAGAACATCTGGAACTGATGCTGAGGAAACAGCTGTTCACTGGAGAAAGTTTTAGCTTTAGAAGCAAAACTCAAATATTTTTGAGGCTAGCTAACTCTGAAATTAAAGTAAAACATCCGAAGTTGCAGTTCAAAAGCCTTAAACCTGTCGGTGTAACTTGGAAGCAGCTTATAAATTTTAATTAATTCAGAATAATTTAATGAGCAAACACAAACCTTCATTATTCAACTGGGGTTAGGAGCATAAGGCCTCAAGCCCTTACCTTTCTTGTTGGTATCTGCTGACCAGGGGATTTGGTTCAAGCATCAAGATCCAGCTGCAGGGCAGTGCTCCTCTGTGTTGAACCAAACAAACTAAAATGGTGGCAATGATGGGAAACCTTCACCACAAGGCATCCTGGGAGAAATCAAAGGGCCAATGAAAGGGCCTCCAACCAACAGTGGGGGTTGTGATTGCCCACCCTCAACTGTCACAGTGTTCAATCAAACCACCAGAACAACAAGGTTTTGCTTCTGGGGGGATAAACAGGAGTTAATGGAAGCCATTTTCTGGCACCAGAGTTTAACTGAGAGAAGTACTGTGGGAGAAAAGAGGGCCCTAAACCCTCTATTAAACATCTAACTAACAGAAGTGTACAATTTTTTATAACAACACAGAAATAGAGATTTGGTGATAAATAATAACAACCATTAAGTTTGTACTATGCTCTTTAAATTAAATCACACCAAACATGTTTTTTCACATTAAATGTCCAGAGTGAACGTTCAGACAACATTCAGACAACATTAGAAGTGCACTTCAAAACAAAAATAGAGATTTGGTGATAATAATTAATGACCATTAAAGTTTTAAAGATTAAAAAACTAATTAAATAAAATTATGCCACTTGTTTTTTTTTCTCACAGTAAGCAAACATTCAGAAAACGTCAGAAGTGTGCACTCAGACAATGTTCAGACAATGTTCAGACAATGTTCAGACAATGTTCAGACAATGTTCAGACAATGTTCAGTCAATGTTCAGACAATGTCAGAAGTGCACACTTTTTGTAACAAAACAAAAATAGAGATTTGGTCATAAATTATAACAACCATTAAAGTGTCAAAGATGTAAGAACTAATTGAATGAAATTACACCAATTTTTTTTTCATACAGTGAGTGAAGGTTCAGCGTTAACGTTCAGCGTTAACGTTCAGGCAAAGTTCAGACAAGGTTGGGTCCTGAACATTCGACATTCGACCTTTAGACGACGTTCACTGAACGTCATCTGAACATTTGCTTGCTAGCTGGGTAAGCATTACATTAAAACGGTTTACAATTCTCCATTTTAACAGGACGAGATCATTTTCTACAGCGTGAATGTGGGTGAAATGAAAAAATAGAACTTCAGCTCAGCTCTGGAAGAGGGTCTGGTTTTAACCAGGCCAGAAGGCATCAGGACTGGTAACAGTTTTTTGAATAAACAAATAAAATATTTGCGGATAGTTCGAGATAAATTAATTAGGGCCGAATGAACCGTCACAATTGGAAGGATTGATCAAAAAGGATTATGACATTCTAGCTCAATAATTTTAGGTTATAACACAGACAAACGGGAAAGTTGGAAAATTGCAGTGAACCTCCCGTTAGCATAGCATAGGCTGCCTACAGCGGACATTCTATAACTTTGTAACGGTAGACAGCTCACATCGGATTCGCTAACAAAGCGTACAGTGGCGCGTCGTGTAGATAAACAATATCGACTTTAAATAATCCAAATTTAGTTTTGTAGACGAATTTAGCAGCTAACAGCAAAGCTAACGAGCCACTAGGTCCGACTGGTTCACGAGACGTAGTCTTATAATTTGTGTAAAGGACGTGAGGAGGGAGAACCGAACCCATCATACTTACATTCTCCAATATAAGAAGCAGAGAAAGTGGATTACCAATCTGGAAGACGTATTTTTGTGAATAGCTCCAGTGAATGTACACGTCTTGTGAGCATCGACCGGGCAGGGTTGCCAGATCTCTAGACCGAAAGAAGCGATCAGCTCCTTCAAAACAAGCACAACTAAGCGACTCAATGTCCACAAGAAGCGAAAATAAAAACCCGCCACAAGCGGATGATCAAATTTGAAAGCGACTCCAGGGAAAAACAAGCCCAATGCCGCTTGAAATACGCGGATTTGGCAACTATGGGGACGCAAAAGACAGTCGTTTCCTGTACAGCCTGAGCAGGGTTGCCAGGTGAGAAATGTAGGATTATCGTACACCCATCATAAACAAAATAAGTCACTCTATTGTTGAATACTGTAGCGTCTAACAGGCACTCACAGCTTTGTGGCGTCAGTACTGGGGGGAACCATAGACATTAATACGCATTATTGTCTGGGGGCAACTAAAGAGCTCTACAGAAAGTTTTGAGCCTGAGTATAATGGAGACCCCTGATGGACGAAAAAAGGTACTGCAGACAGGAGCATAATAATTTCTAGAAAAGCCAAAAACAAGTCGGAGTCACTTTTATTTTTTAATTTAGTCATCCAGTTGGGTTATTCGTTCTGAAATATTTAATAAAAGTAAAGGGATACAGGTACAGAGTTTAATAACTGTTTGGAGTCAGATAAATAAAAGAAGAGGACAGATTGGGGTTTGAAGAAAAATAAATAAATAATAATAATAGTAATGAATTCAATTTATAACGCACTTTTTATTAATGGAAATCTCAAAGTGCTAAGGAGGGAGTAGCCCTCACAGACAGGTCTTAAATGAATACATATTTAATTTTAATCTATTGGGGACATAAATTGAATCTCAATTTATAATAAGTGGAGAGTTGGACTTTAAAAATCGACTAAGGGGTGGCAAAGACCCGCCAGGGGGTTTTAGTCGGCCCGCAGATGAATCTGAATTATAAAAAAAATAAAGAAAAAAAATAATAAACGCTATTTTCTTAAAAATCTGCAGTAATAAAACAGCTACGCTCGAAGCTCAATTTATGGGTTCACAGTTGCTTCCTAGATGTGGAAAATGGATTTAAAATTCATTCATTTCTAAATTTTGATGCACTTTTAACATGCAGGAAAGGGTTTTAACAGAACTGTTCCCCTTCAGTCGGTCACTGCAGTGCAACACAGAATATATGGGAATTGCGCCACGCGCTGTTCACCTGAAGCATTACAATCACGCCTTTTAAGGCAAGTGAGGCGTCTACGTCTCCAGAGGCCACTCCCCTCTGGAATAAAAACGGAGGACGCCTCACGTTCTGCCTCTTTGCGCACTTCACCTTCGCTTGAAGCTGAACTGTTCTGGATTTTTCTTCGTGGGATCATTCTCTCCGGCTAAACTGCCCGACCAGAGGCGAGCACGCTCCCTACCCAGGGCGTCGCGAGAGAGCACCGTCCCGCGAACTGCTCGGTTTTCTAACCGAGCACCAGAAGAACCGCTGTTTTCACGGCTAGCTAGCTTCTGCTAACCTAGCCGCGCGCTCTCTAGTTAGCTTCGTCTAACGTGTTAGCTCCGTCTAACAGAGGCGCCTTCATCGAACAGCTCGACATAAAAAAGAAAGAAAAAGACAACTCGATGCCTTCCACCACCAGAATGGCTCCCGAGAAGGCTAAGAGGAAGTCAAAGCACTCGGGCAAGGCTTCAGGACCGGCTAGCCCCGGGTCACGGCCCTGCCCGAACGACTGCAGGTTCGTCATCGCCTCTTCAGATTCCCACGAGGCCTGCCCAGTGTGCCTGGGTATGGTTCACGCCAAGGCTGCTCTAACCAACCCGGACGCGTGCCCGCACTGCAGCCAGCTCCGTCTGGCTGTGAGGGAAAGGCGCGTGGAGCTCGTGGCGAAGACTCTGAGGATGGCAGGCGCGACGAAGGTACCGCTCCCACCCGAACCGCTAAGGCCCTCAGCAGAGCTCGAGGCCGACGCGATGGAGGGGACCTCGGCCCGGTCCTGGGGGAGCAGAGCGGACCTCGACGAGGAGATGGGGGACAGCTCGGCCCAGCTGAACTTCGACTCACGGGAGCTCTTCCAGTCGGACGAAGCGTCTCTCACAGCCTCGTGCGACGCGTCTGACGTCGACGGGGACCAGGGAGACTACGACGGGGCCTCCGTGGACTTTTCACAGGGAGTGACACCAGCTCCGGGCGAGGCGGACGGCTCCGGCACGGCCCTGCTCGAACTTTGCCGCAGGGCAGCTGAGACTCTGAAGGTGAGCTGGCCCGAACCCCCTCCGCGCCAACAACAGACCAGACTGGCTGGCAGCTACTTTCTGGGAAGGCAGCAGGCTCCTACGAGGCACAAAATGCCGTTGTTCCCGGACTTTGTGACTGAGCTGACCCGCTCATGGGCGGATCCGAAGTCTCCACTCTCCGTGCCTTTAGCCCAGTTCCTGGACATCGACAGCATGGAGGCGGCGGGCCTAGGCCGCATGCCACCGATGGATGAGACTTTTGGCACCAAAAACGTCCAGCTCAAAGCCAACGCTCCCGAGTAAGCAGTGCCGCACGACTGCGGTCCAGCAGGAGAAGAGCTACCGGGCCCAGGGCCTCGCCGCACGTGCCCTCAACATGGCGTCGATGCTCCAGGCTTATCAGGCAGAGAAGCTGCAGGAGCTCCAACAGTCTACTTCAAAGAAGCAGGCGGCCGACGCGCTGGAGGAGACGCGCAGGACAGCAGATTTCATCCTCCGCCTGACGGGTGCAGCAGCCATCGCCCAGGGTAAGGCCATGGCTGAGCTGGTAGTGGCCCAGAGACATCTGTGGCTCACTTTGACCGAACTGCCCGAGAGCCAACGCTCCGCGTTCCTCCACCAAGCCGTGCAGCCCTCAGGTTTATTTGGAGGCGCCCTGGAGAAGATCCAGCAACGCTGCGACCAGAGGCGCAAGCAAGAGGAGGCCCTCCGTGAGGGTTTGCCCAGGAGGCAGTTTTCCAACCAGAGGGACTCCAGTGGGCACAGGAACGCGCCACAGAAACAGTACTTTCCCAAAAAACCCGCTCAGAAGAGGCAAAACCCAGACTCCGGAGAGCAAAGAACTCAATCCAACTCAGAGTCACGCGGCCGCGCACCGCAGGGTCAGTCCTGGTCCAAAAACAAGTTTGTCCCCAGGCAAGCTGGACAGTCCGGACAGTCTGGACAGCCTAGGACGTCCTCCTCGAGCAGGGATGGGAAGCAGAAGGTAGCCTAACTCCCCAGCTGCCTCTGACACAAACCAGGCATCTTCACCCCAGTGGAAAAAGAAGAGCCGACTGTTGTTCACCACAGACTGCGGTAAAAAGGCCCAGACTGATTGGTCATGTTTGTTCAACGCACAAAACACCTTTTTCCGTGTGTGTAGTAAAGAACAATTATTGTTTCCAAGCAATAAAGACCCAAAAGGTGAAAAGTGTCCTGTTTCACGAACCAGCACAAAAGCACCTCCTTTTTATGAAACCAGGGTCAATAAAGGGGTCACACAGTCGCTCAGCACGGTCTGTCGACTCCCCTATGAGACCGAGAGGAGCACTGGGCGACATGGGGCCACATTATGTGGAACATCCCTGTCGAATAAGCCCATTTCCACCATTGACACAGCACCCACTAGAGGGCGACAAAGGCCCTCAAGTGGAATCAAGCTCCCTGTCACACAGCGAGCACGTGATGCTCAGTCACCCTCCCCTCCTGAGTTCACCTCATATGCCTTCCAGGCTCGCCGCTCACGCGAGAGCGTGGGCAGCTTGCGAACCTTCGCGATGGGTGATGGAAGTTGTAGTTCGGGGATACAACTTGCAGTTCTGCAAACGTCCACAACCCTTTACCGGGGTGGTGACGTCATTGATATGTGCTGCTCGCGCCCAGACGCTGAGAGAAGAAATCAGCTCGCTTTTAAACAAGGGTGCAGTAAAAGTTGTCCCTCCTCAGGACGTGAACAGGGGACTGTACAGCAAGTACTTTGTCGTTCCAAAGAAAGGGGGCGCTCTCAGACCTATTTTAGATCTAAGACGTTTGAACAAGCGACTCAGATCTTTCAAATTCAAAATGTTGACGCTGAGACAGGTGATCCAGTCCGTGCGCCCGGGAGACTGGTTCTGCAGCGTGGATCTGAAAGATGCTTATCTGCACATCAGCATCCGGCCGAGCCACCGGAAGTTCCTACGCTTCGCCTTCGAGGACGTCGCGTACGAGTTCCAGGCTTTACCCTTCGGCCTCAGCACAGCTCCCCGCGTGTTTACAAAATGCCTGGAGGCGGCGCTGTCACCCATGAGGGCTCAGGGGGTCCGAGCGCTGGACTACATCGACGACGTGCTGATTCTGGGGAGCTCCAGAGAACAGGTGAAATTACACACAGAGCGTGTGATCTTACACCTAGAATCTTTGGGTTTTCTGATAAATTCAGAAAAAAGTCAGTTATCCCCATCACAGCAGATTATTTTCCTTGGTCTGGAGTTGAACTCTGTTCTGTACAGAGCGAGGTTGTCAGAAAAAAGAGTCTCAGACCTGCAGCACTGCTTAGCTCTGTTCAGACTGGGCAGTATTGTGACCCTAAAATGCTGCCAGCGTCTTCTGGGCCTCATGGCAGCAGGGCTCGTCGCTTTTCAACTCGGTCTGCTGAAAATGCGTGCTTTCCAGATTTGGGTGAGCAGGCAGCAGCGAGGCCCCGCCACCCTGGTACAAAGGATGTCGGTGGACCCAGCCTGTATGGAGGCTCTGCAGCCATGGAGGGACACCTCCATGATGAGCGAAGGTGTCCAGCTGGGCAGGGTGCTGTCCCGGGTGTTGGTTACGACGGACGCCTCAAAGTCAGGTTGGGGCGGTCTTTGTCAGAATCAACACACACGGGGTGTGTGGTCCCAAACGGAGGCCCAGTTGCACATAAACCAGCTCGAGCTGCTCGCTGTGTTCCTGTCACTAAAACATTTCCACAGGAGGGGTCTGATTTCAGGCCAACATGTTTTAATCAGATCGGACAACACCTGTGTGGTCTCCTATGTCAACAGGGAGGGGGGTACTCACTCCCTACCCCTCCTGAGGCTGACCCAGGAACTGTTAATGTGGTGCAGCTCGCGTCTCCTGTCACTCAGAGCGACGCACGTACCAGGAGAGCTGAACTACGGGGCGGATGCCCTGTCAAGAGGGGTGCCCCTCCACTCAGAGTGGCGCCTGCACCCTCGCATTGTGAACCAGATCTGGGCACAATACGGGAGAGCAGACGTCGATCTGTTCGCAACCAGGGAAAACGCCCACCTTGCTATGTTTCACTCCATACGGGGCGCAAACACATCTCTCGGGTCGGACGCGTTCGCTCACGAGTGGTCGGCGTCAAGGCGCTATTATGCCTTCCCCCCTGTAGCGTTAATTCAGCCAACGCTGGAGCGTGTGCGCAGGGGGGGCCTCTCTCTGATCCTGGTGGCCCCCAGGTGGCCGAAGAAGGCCTGGTTTGCAGAGCTGGTCTCACTGTTAGCAGGAGCACCTTGGCAGCTGCCCGCTCACAGAGACCTTCTATCACAGGCCCACGGGCAAATCTGGCACCCACGACCGAGCCTGTGGCAGTTGTGGGTCTGGCCGCTGAAAGGAACAAACTGATCAGCTTTGGTTTACCCAACAATGTGGTAAATACAATTCAGAACGCACGTGCTGTGTCCACCCAGACGCTTTACGCGCGAAAATGGCGTGTTTTTGAGATCTGGTGCGTGGAAAGGAATATTGTGCCATATTCCTGTAACATAGCACAGCTCCTCACCTTTCTACAGGACCTGCTGGATAAAGGCCGTTCCTTTTCCACCATTAAGGTCTTCTTGGCAGCTGTATCAGCTTGCCACGAGGGGTGGGGCGGCAAGTCTCCCGGCTCCCACCCTCTCGTGACCCAGTTCATGAGGGGGGTTATGAAGGTGAGGCCTCCAAGCAGGGTCCTGGCCCCACAGTGGGACTTAACTCTGGTCCTGGAGGCCCTCTGTGAGCCTCCTTTCGAGCCTCTGCAGAGCGCTAAGATTGATTTATTGTCTTATAAGACTGCTCTCCTCTTAGCTTTATGCTCTGCCAAACGTGTTGGGGACCTACACGCATTGTCAGTTCACCCATTATGCACTCAGTTCGCTCAGGACGGGTCAAAGGTCACTCTGCGACCAAACCCGGCTTATTCACCTAAGGTCCCAACTTTAAACTACAGGAGTTTGGACTTTGAATTGTCAGCTTTTCCTCCCCCTCCTGTTCTGTCCGCAGAACAGAGGCGTCTTAACGCAATCTGCCCTGTGCGGGCTCTGCGTTTTTACATGGAGAGAACTAGCAGCTGGCGAAAATCAAATCAGCTGTTTGTATGCTTCGCTGCTCCTGTCGCAGGCAAAGCACTG